>UELX01004970.1:0-15516 GCA_900480035.1 Eupelmus urozonus | reverse complement strand
CCCCCTACTCTCTCTCTCTCTCTCTTTCTCTCCCCTCTCTTTCTCGCGGTGTGTGCATGGCTAATTATAAAAGTAATTATTTGAGGATTTATAGAGAATGTGGTAAATCTAATAAACTTTATATATTAAATAAACATTAAATTGTCCAGAATTAAGTCAATACGTGCTTTTAAATAGAAAAATATTATTTAATAGCGAAGTAAAAGTTCTTATTCGCAAAAAGCGCTTTCATGCAGAGAAAGATATATCCTAAGTAGGGTGCGAAAACAACATCCAGAGTTTTGTGCAAAGTTCAATTTGTGTTCCATCCAACTGACATATCAGAGCGTACATACAGATAAAGATAGACGTGTGGTATATTACAAAACATTAGTTATTCGTCGAACAATGCGAACAATCAACAATGTTGTCAAACAGATGAGGTCAATTCATGAAGGTTCTATAATATTTTCATTTTTTAGCTAAGAGATACTGGTTTAATTTGATCAAAATAATATGTGAAATATATGGCTCGACTTAGTAACAGTTTCAAGATTCTCTATTAATTACGTAATCCGCCCCGTTTTAACGCGAGAAGGCTAATAATTATAATAGTAAGAATATACTACAAACAATATATAAATTTTGAACAAATTTTTATTAATATATTACTTTAAATTTCGTATCAATAAATTTTTATTATATAAAACTGTATAATATAAATCTTTTCGTCATTATTTCATCAGTTTTCAAAATAATCATTACATTACTCATTTTTTTCATATCATAAATTACTGACGACTTTGACATAATTTTTTTTAATATAGTTAAATACTTGTGTGTAAGTTAATTTTTAAATAAACTGTTTCCATAGAGAACGTATGCGAAAAGACAGAGAGAGAGAGAGAGAGAGAGAGAGAGAGATAAATGTGACGAGTACGTATATATTGACCAAAACAACAAAAGATACTCTGCGCTACCGCTGTTTTTAATTTATTCTGTTAATTCAAAGGATTCAGGTATGTATTTAATGTCTCTCAAGTACCTCAGGTATAACATATTATATTATACGATAGAAAACAAAGGTTATAAAAAATAAATCTTTTTGTTATTTTGACACACTGATTCAAAATATTTTCATATTCAAAGTGTATATTCTATTTCGATGAATTTAAAAGAGTGATATTATAAAAAAAGCTGCGATACTTTTGTTAAGTACAGAGCATTCAAAGAATGAATCGTAGCAAAAATTTAATGTCTACTTTATCCTTACAATTTTCTATGAAAGTAATTATATTCAGAATTTCTCTGAATCGTAGCTAATATGTATCGAAAGTTAACCCCTTAAAAATAAAAAATATTAAGTATAAAAGATTAAAAATCTATTATACAATTATAAAAGCATAAAAGGAAGGTAAAATTAAATCATTTTGATAAAATTAGTATTATAAATTATAAACTTATACAGGATAATATAAAGACAATTTAGCATCACAAGGCTAATAGAAATGATGTAAAAATTATTTTCATTTCTATGTGAAAATAATTGTGAAATCCGGCATGTCGTAAGGTCCGAAAAAAGCGGTCAATGAGCCAGCAGCAAAAGGCGAATCCCCTAGCGCGGATAATAAAAAAATTGCTCTCGCTCCACGGCGTCTTAAATCTCCCTTTGCTCTCGGCGGGCGAGAGCCAAGTGCAAAAGGCATTGCAGGAAACAGATAGCAACGTAGAGCGCTGTGCAATCGCGCCAAGAATAATAATCCAGGGAGAGCTGGAGATGAGCTGCCTTTGTTTCCGTCGGCGGCGGTGGAGGCGATGGCGTAGTAGTCGGCAGAGGCCTGAATTTATTCGTCCTGAAATTCTCCAGATAAAAAATGAATGGCCGTCGCTCTTCCTTCCTCGGACGAGCAGGATAATTCGGCCCAAGCTTTTTATCGTTTCCGCGATTCGCGCGTTCGGGATTTGAGAGAGCGCCCCCCCCCCTCTCTTTGGTATGGCTTGCCGAGCGGACTGTGGGAATTTCGTCTCTACGAAGGTGTGAGGATGAATTGAATAGTTCGCACACTCCCTGCGCTTTTTGTATGCCTCGCCGAGATAAAATTTGCCACCCGAGCTTTTTTTTCACCTCGTACTGTGCGCTTCAGTTACTTTGTGTAAAAAAAAGCTTCTGTCCTCGGCAATTTCGGTTTTTTGTTTTTGCTACTTTGAAATTTTTAATTGTCAAAGCTTCTTTTCAACCGAGTTTATAAAGATTTATTGTTAAAAAATAAAAATGTTGAAATTTACCCCAAGTAATTTTTATGAAAATTTAAAAACAGTCTTTAATTTAATCTAGTTGATTAAAAATTTAAGAAGCTTAAATGGATAAATTCGTTTTAATACTTGAGATACTAAATTTCCCAGTTAATTAGTTTAAGTTAATGTCATACTTAATTGTGAGCAAATTTTAGGTGGCAATTATTTAATTTTTTTACAATAATCAATAAAATATTGCAGCATTAAAAAAATGAGAAAAGAAAGCGAAAAGGAAAAGAGAAAAAATGTCGGGCAGCTGAAAAGAGAAAGAAAAGGTTGTTGAATGTAGACTGGCTCGCTAGTGCGGTCTGCGCGAATATCCATCAAGTGGTAGGAGTCAATGCTCGGTCGGACGGTTTGCAGCGTAGCTACAGCGGAGCAGCATAGAATTAAGGCCGCCGCTGTTATCGAGCAAACGACAACAAATGACCTGGCGGGCCGAGCTAGGCACCGCCCAATTTATTCTCTCAAGCCTCGGACACGCGCCCTGAGAGCTTCCAACAGTAGAGTTGAAATATATGTCGGAGGCTGCAAGCCGGCTACTCAAAGGCTGTGCGCGCGAGCGCGAGGCTTTTGCCTTTTTGCCTTTCCAAGCAAAGCGAGAAGCGATGGCTTTGGAAAATTCACGCTGCCGATGCTAAACATACAGAGTTGGGAAAAGGTGTAGGAACCGAGTGTTTAATGCGAGGAATGACAAGAAGCTTAGTAACATTAAAAATTTATTGTATTTGCTTTTACTGACTAGTATGTGAGCGCAGTAGCAAATCCAAGAGATGTTTTCTTACATTATTTTCTTAAATAGACAAGTTAACTAATTTTTAAATGTATTTGAAAACATTGTAAATGTTTTATTCAAAAATTTTCATCTCACCTACATGCAACAGTAGGAATAAAAGAGCTAAAAGATTACACGTGATATGAATTTCTTGTATCTATCTGCGTCTGAGTGAGAGCGTATTTCCGCTGTTTTTCTTCTTGTGAACATAGTGAATAGTATTTGTCGGCAAAAGATTCTTAGCTTTCGGCAAGAAGGATGTTGATGGAAAGCGTGAATAGGTATTTCCAAGCGCGTTGAATATTTATATAAAATTTTGATAATTTTATAAAAGTTTTATGAGATGCCGAAAATATTTTGCCGAAACAAAAGAAATATTGAAAAATTGTTTTGGTAATTTATATCATCGGATTGTCTTCCTACATAAGTAGTATAAAGAAAAATGGCCGAACACGAAACTCAAACAAAAATTCCTTCAATAGTGAAGGCTTTGCAAAGGCAAACAAGCGTAACACAGAAAGGGTTAGCCAAGAATCCTGCGATCCTTAACACATTGAGAGCACGCTTTTCTCTTCACGTTTATCAAATTACCGGTATCAAGCTCGCCAGCTCGCCTCGGTAAGACGAGCGCCATTGTAAAAAGAAGAACAAAAAGAAGCAGCAACGACGACGGCAGTACGAGCCAAGCAGAAGAAGAAGAAGAAGAAAAAGGAGGAGGAGGCGAAGGATCCGCAGCCCCCAAGAAGGCTCGTAGTTAGCCTGCCGTTGAATTAACGCTGAGTTAATTCGACGTCGAAGCGCTCGGCTGCTCAGTGTCAATAAAGCTGATTGGACCTCGGGCTCCACTCGCGAATTATTATCTTTATTCGTACTGTTTGGATTTTCACGGCTACTCTCTTTTTCTCTCTGTCGCGCTTTATCTCCGAGCTTGGCCAGCGGCTCTCTCTCTCTCTCTTTTTTCCGCTTCGTTTGGCTCTTGTTTCTTCCCGGGCAGTTCTTGCGCTCTTGCCTTTTTCTTTCGCGCTTTCGCGCGCGAATTTCACGCCTTGTTATCGCTATTTTCCTCCTGACGCAAGAGCTTGCTGGCAAATTTAGCTGACTTTCTGCGACTAAGATTTACTAAGTACTTCTTCTACAAGCCAAGGCTAATTACACGCTCACAAGTTTTAAGCTGCTACTGATGTTTTTCAAAATTTCATTTCGTCTGAATACTTACTTAATTTATTGTCATATACGACATTCTCTAACGTTTTAACATTTCTTTGTTTTCAAGATCTAAATGATATACGATTTCCAATGAACAATTACAAAGTTTTTAAGCTACCACTTTATTTTATGCATTTAAAAAAATATATACATATTTTGTATACAAAAAATCATAACCTCAGTGATTTGGCGAATTTCACTTGAATTTTTGAATCACAACTGCTTTTTGGAATAATTAAGAAACTATCATACAAACTATAGATTGTTTATGAAGTACAGAAAAAAATTTTATAGCCTTTTTTAATTGACTACATAAATCGTAAAATTGGATAGGTAAACTGTTTTACTAAAACTGTCAATTACGATTCGTTTGAACATTTAAAATATGCACAAATTCAATTTTGACGGACAGTAAAACGTTGAAAAAAAAGTCCCTTTTTTGAAATTCAAATTGCTTTTTATTTAGATTTTTTAAATTTCCACATACTCAATCCTTTCACTACTATCTATATACATAAATGCGTCTTTAAAAAAATATACAGTAAAATATAAAATTTAGTCCGAGAAAAAAGCGCCTTGCTTCGAATTCTCCGGCAAAAGCGTAGTTCGCACGAGCCTTGTAACGAAGGTACTTCCACATTCCATCAACAGTCATCCATCGTAGCTCTTGCGGGCGTGGGTATAGTCTATTTCGTTTTTTGTTCGCCTCAACTTTGCATCGCTACTTTTACTATCGAGCATTATTATTTTTCATTGCGCGAAATGAAACGCGCGCCACGTCAAAGGATGACACAGCGCGTATTTTCCCCCCGTAAGCACAGCGCACGACGTGCGGCGCTGAAATCACGACTGCACGAGAGTTGATTAAAGCCGCGCAGCCGCGATTGGAGAGTTTATGCGCGCTTGTTACTGGCTCTCGTTATTGACGGATACGCACGAGCCTGGCTAAACACATTCGCCGGGGAAGCCTTTTTACAGCGATGACGTGGCCTGCTGTGTCCAGGATCTCTGGCTTCTAGAGTTTCATATTATCGGTGCAAAAAGTCCTTTAGTCCGACAACTCCTTGACATAAACTACTGGTAACGATTTTTCCTGATTGATTTTAATATCACAGGGAGAATTAGAGATCATATCTTCTGTCCAATAAAAACTATTTTAATTAAATCTTTAGACAGTTGTTGTACTACTAAAATTATACTAAAATTCTGTAAGGACTTGTGCGGTCGGCAAAAAAAATTGTTTCTCCTATTTTCGGTCATACTAAAAAAAATCATGAGATATTAAAAAGCTGAGAAAAATCTGTATATTTTATTTATTTGATCATAACATAATAGAACTATACTCACAATTCATACTGGAATGTAAAATTTACTTTAAAATGAAAATTCAAATTGTCTGAAATACAATATTCAAAATTAATTCATGATCAGTTCTGAAATTTCTTGAAATATTAGCATAACACAGAGAAAAGAGTGCTCTGAAAATATTTTTATTTTGTTTATTCTTCTTTTCCAAAGAGAAAACTTTCATTAAACAAACATTTCTTCTGAGCTTTCAGTCTACAAACTTGCTTTATAACTTTGAAAAGTCCAAAAATGTATATTAGAAAATGTTTATACAGATGCCCTTATGTGGCCTCCTTTGAAGTTTCATTATTTAATTAAAGCTTTCATGTTTCAAATATTTGGCGAGAAATTGGTAAATTGATAAATTTGATTTATTATGCTTTATAATTTTGCACAACTTTTTAAATATTTTCGAAACGTCGATATTTCATGATGATAATTCGATTAAATATTTCTATTTGAAATTTGGAGTATATCTTTAATTAAATGAATATATTTAATGGGAGTTTAGGTATGTAAAATATTCAATTTGAAATAGTAGAGCTCGTGAAATCATTAATTTCATATTCAATATATAATGAGCGTATCTTTTGTTTTTCTAATTTTGTTCCTTTCTTTTGGAAAATCTGCACTCATAGGAATATCGTAAAGCAGGAAAAGTTTCCAACATCACTGAACGAATCTTTACCGAGCATAGAGCTGCGTATCGTTGGGAAGTAGACAGGCAGCTCCACATGCACAAGCCGCGGACAAAGGGAATGTGTTAACTCCGCGTCTGCGCTCTGGGCAATTAATATTTTAATTGGCTTTTCGTTAAACGAGAAAGTCGATGCACGTGCATACATCGAGAGAGAGAGAGAGAGAGAGAGAGAGAGAGAGGAGAGCTGGCTGTTGAAGGGCTTTCACAATTTGGAAAACAATATTTGGCACGTGAAATATTGCGATTTTAAAGCGCGCGGCCTCGTTATATTACACGCCGAATTAATGAATTCGCCACGAGCGTATTACCAGCGGATTTTGTTTCCCTTGTCTTTTTTTAATAATGGACGTTTTAATTTAGTTCGAGAGGGAGCGCGCGAAAAATAATTTTTGTTTAGTACGTTTGTGCCGCTCACGCGCAGATTATTGTTGTTTCCAGCTTGAGAATGCCCACTCAGCCTCTATCCGCATGCAAAAGTTTTAATTTTAATGTCGGATAAAGCGAATTACAAGCACTCTCCTCGCGTATTTCATTCATAACAAGCACTCTTTTTTATTATTCAAAATTAAGCTACTTCAGCTCTGTTTATTCGGACCAATAAAATTCAATATCATTTTACTAATATTAGTTATTCAACTCAAACTCATCTAGACTAAAACATTTTTTTGTTAACTTCAGAAAGTTTTGTTATAGTTGTTCGATATTAGAAAAAGCACACATGATGACATTCAATAATATTGGACTGTCACACACACTATCTCATCTTAATACAAAGTATATCTAGTTAGGTAGCAAGTAAAAAAGGATCAAATCCATTAAAGCAGGCTCTATGAGAAAATAATCCTCATTAATAATGAAGCTTGCGCTAATCAAATCTCGTGGGCCTCTGCTCTTCCCAAACTGGCTTTTGGCGAGCACCACAGCCTGCTGCTGGTGCCGCGAGGGCCAGGATTCCGCTCTGGTCGACCTTGCGCGGGCCGAGCATAAATCCAGCAGCGGCACTGCTCTACTTCAGCTCGTGGACAGAATCCAGTACATAATGCTGCAGCACCGGCAGCGGCGCCTGCAAATTACCCCCCTGCCTAATAATCCCTCTCCGATGGATTAGTTTTCGGCCGCTGGACGCTGCCGTTGCTGGACTACTAGGCTGCTGTTGCCCAACGCCCGATCAGCTTTAATTATCGACCTTACGTATGCCAATGAAGAGAGACCAGAGCTACGCTCCTTTACAAATTCTTCTTTAATCACATTTTTTCAGACTTTATAACTTTGATGTTTTCCAAATTTTATGAAGCAAGTCTTTCTAACTTTCTCATTTTAATTTTTATGTCTAATCTATTTTGACATGCAATGGATTTACTCAAAAGTATACTCGTAATAACTATACATCAGTCTGCTAAAATTGATATCATAACGTTCAATACTATTTATTGCTGTTGTTGTTTTTTTTTTTTTTTTTTTATAGCGCTTTTTATATAGATTACCTGATTTAGAATGAACTATAGGTAGCTAAAATTAAACCCTCATGCAAGTTTAAACTCGCAATAGGTTCACACGTATTTTTAGGATGAAAATCATATTTAAAGTTATTACGTATTCAATCATAAAGTGAAGTCTGAATATGAAGCCTCGCATACACCAGTAAATTAGCCAGAACGAGTTCTATAAACTATAAAAGCAGTGGAATCGATTGCATTGAGGGGGCAGTGGCTATGCAAGTTTAACTTCGTATCCTGGAGCAATCCGTCAGTGAGAGAGGCGAAACGACGAAACATCAATAAAATAAAAAGAGAAATAGCCTTAGCAAATCTGCAGTTTGGTCTCTCGCACAATTAATTCAAGAGCTCGGCGAATCCTTTAAGGCCCCATTACCAGCGAGTCGCTTGCGCTGATAAGAAGAAGGGGCGATGTGTCTCCTCGCCAGGGAGAGCCAGAGGGAGACGGGCTCTTACCTTCTTCTAGTCAGGAGGACGTTTACAAGGAGGCACGCATCGGCTAGTTTTGCAAGAGGGGAGAATGGTATGCGGCACGCGATGCGCCCTATACCAGCTGCTGCTGCTGCTGCTATGCTTTCACACGAATTCCTCGCAAGGAATATGTTGTTGCAGCTAGCAGGAGCGATAACTCGATGAAATTCTCGAAAGCAAGGCCAAAGGATCGAAGCTATAAAAGTTCACAATATCAATAGATTCTTTCTATTATTCTTTCCACGTATTGCTTTCTCTTTCAACCTATTGTTTCTTGCTAATATTTTTTGTCAATTCAGAATATTGAATAACATATTTATTGTGCTACAATCGCTACGGCCATTTAATACGACTTTCTAATGATATATCTTAATATAATAATTGCGAAATCTTAAAACCATTTAAAAAGACAAGAAAAGTTTTAGTCTAAACAAAACACAGGTTTCCGTGGCCGATTTAATGCGGCAACTTCAACCAAGCTTTTTAAAGCATTTTCCCCCTGGATACGAATTTCGAGGATATAGAATAACAAGGATTTTTTGCTTTTGAAAAAAATATATTTTTAAAAAGTTCGGCTTTGTATTATGGTTTATATGATTCCTTTAAATAAGCAATCAAATTTTTTATTTCAAATTTTTTATAACTATTAATCTACTCACTGTCAAATCTTTTATCTTTAAATTCATATTCAGTTTCAAAAAACTTGGTTGTAGCATTAGAGGAATTCATCTAGGTAATTTAATATTGGACTGATAAAAGTTCATCACAGTATTATAAAACTCTTTATAATATTTGATATTAAGTTAAGTTTATCATAAAAATAATATCACGAATAAACTGCTCTTAAGAGAAACTGATTTTATTACTATAAGTAAAGCTAAAACAGATTATTTAAAAAAGCAACCATTATTTATATTCTTAATTATTAGTAAGAGAAGAAAAAGAAAGCATATTACACCAGTAACTTTGATCCAAACAAAGCAAGTATGTACATATTTTTTTTAACAAAATAAAATATCATTCTCGCATCAAAATTAAAGATCGCAACAACTGAAAAAGGTAATGCACCCTCTTGAATCCTACTCAATCACTCGTACTAAGCGCAGAAAATCAAGCGATCGGTCAATCAATTCTTTTAGCTTCTCTCTCTCTCTCTCTTTCTCTCTTACACATGCATGCAGACGCATACGCAGGCACTGGCATCACATATAGGAGTGAGAGACATGCACAGGCGCAGAGTAGGCACACATCCGTCTCCGTCTTTCGATCGTCAACGCGCTCGATACTCTGGCGCTCGGTTAAGCTCTGGCTCACTCTCGTGCGAGCTATCGGGCCCCAATCTTATGCAATTCCGAGCCGGCGCTCTGCGTGAAAATGTGGAGCGCGCGCGAACTCGCTAACGTGCCGCCGATATTACCAGCCGATAACCTGGCTATATATGGGAGGCTCGCTGCGCTAGCTGCTCGCGCTGCCCTATCTGAGCGACAGACTGCGCGCGCGAGGCCTGGAGCACTCTCATTCAATGCGAAAAACCCGACCGATAGTATCGTAATGCACCTGCCAAAAGTTATTTTAATCATTAAACACTCAATTTTTCCAAAATTACGAATACCAACGGTTATTATTATTATTTACACTACTCTCGGATTAATGAACTCCAAGCACGACTCTATGTGTATGCCATTCTTCTGCGTTTGCCTTTTCTTTTTCTTCTTGCGATATTTATACGCGTTACTCCGGATATCGTTTCCATTGTGAACCAACCAACAGACTTTTATTTACAACTTCATCGGCGTCCTATATATTTTCTATCGGTGATTCAAAAATGAGTTATACACCGACTCTGCGGTTTGCTTTTCTTTTTCAATGTACATAGAACCGAAATTCGAAAAAACCGAAGATTTAATATTGCTTTTACATTTTTTGCCTTAGTCATTGGAGAACGTACAAATAGCTTTTTTTTAATCCTTCCCATTTTTTTTCAGTTACTATTTAAATAATTAAATTTAAATATTCAGTTACATATTTCTTTGGACATACCAAGGCCCACATAATTACCAAAATTTTAACAATATTTAAGTAGTCTAGTTAGATCATAAATAAACTATTATTAATTTCATCTAGGTGGAATATTAATAATTGAAAAATAAGGAACGATAACCGTTTTTAGTAGTTCCAAGTAAGTTGAGAAAATATTGGAGAAAATATTCGATCCAAAAGCAGGCAAGCTCGCGTGCTCTTTATTTACAAAACGATCGAGAGCCAGGCATTTTAGCGAGTTGCCTCTAAATCCAGCGGCGCATGATAAAACAGAATAACAAGGAATTTTTCATCGAATTTAAAACACGCACTCGCGCAGAGCGAGCAACCGGCGCATCGTAATACAACGGGCGACACTGTTTACACGCTGCTGTTTTGCGCCTCTTTTTTTTTCCTCGTTCTGCAACATCTAGAAGCGCACGTTTTATATATAGGCGACGGTGTACGTGCCTCGAAATGAGCCGCACTTGTTCGGGAAAAATAAGCCGAGATCCAAAGCTGTGCTCACGCAGCAAGCCTGGCCATAGTGCGTGCTTTAGTGGAAGCTTTTGCTACATAGCGTAGAGTACAGAAATCGTTAAATTGCGGGTGTCGAGCGACCAAAAGCGAGCTGCCTGCCCCTGCTGCGCTTCTTTTAAAATACCATTGCTGTTTATGCTGCTGTGGATATGGATGTGGTATTTTGGTTGGTACAAGCTAGAAGCTTGGTAAATCAACTTCAGCTTTGGTGGATATAATGCCGCTGTGAAATATTGACCATTTCCAATGTAGAAGCATTAACGAATCGTGCTTACAATAACCAATATTTACCTCTTATTTCTATTCCCAGAATCAATATAAATGTATAGCATTATATATAACAATTTACAATTTTATTTCTATAAAATTAAAATACCCGTTATATATATATTACTTAAAACATTCAAAATCTATATTTGTAATTATGGTTTTAAAGGCTTTATCGGTTTATGTGTCTAATTGTCGCGTTACTCTGCAGAAATAAAGCGTCGGCAATACTTAACACAACTTAACATATTAATACAAAAAAGGCGTCCTTTGTAAATTCTCATTTTACTTATTACCACACGTCAGCAGCGTCACCCTTTTTATGCAAATAAGTAACTGGCGCCCCACATAACAGCTGCATTCGGCCTCGCAAAGACTACGTGGAGCGAACCATCTCACTAATAACAACGAGCACGAAGCCCTCTCCAGTAATACGCATGCTTTTCGCTCATGAGAAGAGAAAGAGAGAGAGAGAGAGAGATCGAGAATCCATTAATTGCTCGCTCGTGCGCTGATCGCATTCGTATATATATATATATACGCTACGATTGCCGTGACGCTCGCGGAGTATTTATAAAAAAGGCGATAAATTCCGCGCAAAGGGTCTGCACGAGAGAGCGTGAGTAACGTCCGAAGTAATTACGTATTACAATTGCCTTGGTATATACCCAGCGACCTACACACAGCCATATAGCCGCATATACACGTACAGCAAGACGCGAGAGTGCGTGAAAGCTGCGGCGATGGCTCGGCGTCACGCGCGCTCTTTAGTGACGCGCTATAGGAGAGCTGCTGATTCGTGAGAGTATAATACTACTGATAGCCTGATAGCCTGATAGCCTGATGCTAAGTGTATACATTGCTCTGGGTAGATGCTAAATGCTGATCATTCCGAATAATTACTTTTCTAATCTGCAACCTGTTCTTTTAGTATTAATGTTATTGCTCTTTTTATTCTTGATGAGCCAGATTGTACTTCTGCAACAATCCTGTTATTTACTGTGATTAGTCTTTTTAAGGATCAATCCTGCCTATTATGCTTAAAGTGGCATAAACGGCAGTACAGCTAGATAATAGACGTTATCTTAATCATTTAAAAGATATTCACTCTAATTTAATAGATGTCAAAATTGCTCTTTTTTATGCGAAATAAAGAAAGTCACTTGAAAGATAATTACTTGATAAAAGTAAAAAATCGACAAAAATTTAAATTAATAATGAATATAAATCATGCGGTCATTTTACACTAACAATATTTCTACTATGTCACTATAAATTTCAATGTAGAAATTATCCTTATACAATCCGATAGTTTATAGTACAAACCAACTGATATGTAGACAAATGCAAAAAATCACGTTTTAAAAAGCACAAAACAAGTTTTGCGTTTTTTTTTAATGGCAGCCATTACAATCAGCGCGGGAGCGCGCGCGCGCACACCATCATAATTTTCTACTTTGCCGGGAAAAAAATTTCATACTCAGTCATATACGAAAAGCCGTGCGTACATAATGAGCCCAAGCCAGACGGCTGCTCGCGTATATGAATGTGAATGCGCGACGAGGGCAACGTACTAGTCTGGAGGGCGTAAGATGACGCTCGTTTACAACCCTTTTAATCGTGCTTCGTCGCATTTTATTGCCACCGAGCGCGACAGACTAACTTCGTTTGAATGCCGCAATGGAGATGCAGCAAAGAGAGCCGCTTTTGTTGATGGAACTTGATAACGTATCAGGCAGTCGTCTGCGATTAATTACCTTTTATGGCCAATAGTTAAATAATTGCTTCACCTTTCCTTTATTATTATTTCATCACAATTAGGCAGATTTTGCTTTTCTTTTATGTTTATCTAGATTGGAAAAACAAAAATAAATAATAACATTGCATATTTTTATTTCCATACACGTACAAGCTTCCTTGATTATATTTTAGTATATTTAATATATAAAAGACAAGCGCAACACTGTCTCAACAATTCTCAAAAAAGTGCAGCTGTAGTCAAATCATTTAATATCTTAAATTACGTTATTGAGTGACAAAAATTAGATTTAAAAAATATAATATATCCATATGTTTAGATCATTTTATTATAAATACTTAAACGGAAAATATTTTTCGATAAAAATTAAGGAAATGTCACGGTAAAGCTAGAGCAGGCCGCAGCTATACTAAAAATTATGGGCCGTCATGATAGGGAATTGCTACATTTTTTTACAGTAACGGCCCATAATTTTTAGGTTACCTTTATTTTTACAGAATTTTTACAGAAAAATTCTCTCAGAGTAGATATTATTTCTAATTTCAGCTATGGTTTGCTAATGTTTATCGATACCACATGCAAGCAAGGATCATGGATTATTCTTATATGATACAATATGGTTTGATATTGTACCTAAAATTGTTCAACCAATTTGCTCCAATTTACATACTAAAATATCAAAAGTATCTTAAAAAATAACAAATCGAATTCGATGCCGATGTAGTTTGAAATACTCGTAAGCTTGAACAACCCATGCTGAAGTAGTATGAAAACTTGTTCATGCATGTAGCCGAATAGAATAAATTAAATGTACCCTGAATAAATTTGATTGTTTAGCATTACATACAGACTATAGCTATTACTATTACAGAATAAGATATAATCGTGAAATTAGCTGTCCAATATAATAAATTACGAGATAAAGTATTTATGAAAAAACTATATAAAATTATTTATAAAATTTTTCATTAAAAAAATTACCATTTAATATTGAAAAAGAAGCTATAAATTCATCATCTTTATACTCGATCGTAAATACGTAGCGCTTAATTTTTTATAAATCGTAAATCCATCAAAAAGTAAATATATGCGGCCCATCGTCCATAAAAAATGTATTTAAATTTTCATTCGCCATACCAATACGAGAATAGCTATTTTCAATAAATAATTCGGCGTATCCCAAGCGCGCGATATAAATGGCAACACACCCTGCCAATTTTTTATTGCGCTTCCGGTGCGAAAACGAAGCGCTCGCGCATCATAAGCACGCTTTAAAACTTCGAAAAAACATGAAAACTTTTAACACGTCGAATATATACCTGAGTCACGTCCTTAATTTTCAATTATATTGCTAGCTGAGGTGAACAGCGTAATTCTACTACTGACGGAGCCCCGCACGTTATCCGATATCGGTATATTATCTATTTCCTAATGTTAATTTAACCCGTATTATGTTGCCCGTCTGCATAAATTGAGCGTTTCAATTTCAATCTTCGGAAACTTACTATCTTATATTTAGCAAGTTATTCCAAGCGATTGATGTTTGAAATTGTTAAAAGATTCCCTTACATCAGCAAGCTCATTTTCACAAAACTTAATTTTCAGCGTGAAAATTCGAAGATTGCGCGTGTAAAGATGATTATAGCAAATTCCTCTTTATTAATTGGCCGGCAAAGAAAAAGCAGAAAAATAAGCCGCGCTTGTCACATTAGGTGTGACTGGGGAAGTGGGCGGCTATTAAAGCTCACTGCATGCCCATTAGAATATCCATTTGAGGGTGCAGAAGAAGGAAGCTCGTGTGTAAGAAGGTTCATAAACGAAGTAATAAATAGCAAGGTAATTGACGCGATCATAAACTCGTCGGACGAGTCCTCGGCGCTTTCATTGGATAGGCTGCACTCGCACAAAGGAGCCGGCGCCTCTGCTCACTTGCGTTATGAGAGTGCAGTAACGTCACTGTCGTTCACTGCGGCTACCCGCTTTACCTCCCCCTCTCTTACCCCGGCATAGCTATAGACCTATACTAATTGGACTTGCGTATAACTTTGCCTTTCGAAGAGGGGAGTCGAGAGAGCTTGATATGCCGAATTATCCTCGAGAAGACACTGATATATCGTGATATCGTCATAGATATCATGACCTCGAGCTTCGGAAAAACGAATGTTTGCTCTGCGCTTTTGCTCGTTAAATCGATTTTTCTTGCATTCATTTTCAGGGGAAACTCAACTGGCTTTCGCGCTTTTTTGCAAAACCTATAAAATACAACAAAAATAAAAACTCACTTTAGAAGCATATGTTTTTATCCTAATTATATAATATTATTTTTTACAAAAGAAAAATTATTTAAAGTTACGCGGAAGAATAATACTTAATAATTAAAAATTATTATTCAGAATTCTAATGAACCCATATTTTATTAATATTATTATATTTTTAGGATGCTATATACAACGGAGATGTATAAAACAAATAATATTTCTACAAAAAAAAATTTATTGATGCCGATGTAGTTTGAACAAAAAAGTACCTGCTCCATATTCCTGAAAAATTATAAAATAAGAAGATAATATCGTCGCTCCTAACAAACTAGTACTTTTCAAAAACTACCTGTTTTAAATTTGTTATTTGGGACTTAGAACAAAAATAAAAATTTTTTCGGAGC
>UELX01004969.1:0-15519 GCA_900480035.1 Eupelmus urozonus | reverse complement strand
TTTCCGCCCTGTTTACATTTACCATTGAGTTGTGTACGACTCAAAATGCACAATTCCCTCTACCAATTTTAGGCGCATAAAAGGGCCTTTTTTGCGCTCGTTGGAAAAAATACGATGTGTAACGTGGGAAGGAAGGCTTTTTGAGACTCGGGTAAGGTGTTTTCAGCTGAACACCTCACCCGCGCTAGAAAAAGCTTACTTTCTCTCCTTGTTGCACAATGTACTATTTCCAAAAAATGTTATTAATACTTTTATTATATTTAGTACAAAAAAAAACTTCAGTTTTTATGTTAGTTCAAGTAAATTTTTTACATATATTATTCTAAAATAGGTTCTACATTCTGTGAAAATTTATTCTTTGATAAAACAAAAGATTTAAATGGCCTCACCTTTAAAACCAATATGTACAGAGATATTAATATTTATAAATACTATAAAATTAAACAAGGATGCAATAGTCTCAGTGGATATTATTCTGAATTGTTATGTATAGTGTTAAATTATATCAATGCAACTATGACGGTAAAATGGCTGAACTATCAAGGATCTATTGGGGAAACTAAAGGAATAATGAATGATGTATTATCTAAAACAGTGGATTTTTCGATGGCTGTGTTTTGGACGCGTCATTATTGGAATACGCAAACGTATCCAATTAGTACCAATGAAATCCTCATTGTAACTGCTAAAACTTCATTAACCTATGCTGATAATTTTCTATCAGTATTTAACAAAAAAATTCTGTTAATTTTATTAGTCCTATGCTGTGCATCTGTTATTTTTTTGAAATACGTACTAAAATCGTCTACAACGAGCGCAATTTTAGATTTTTTACGAATGTTGATGTTTGTTTCTACTTCTGCAAAACCAAGAAAAATTTTTAATAAAATTATCCTAATCACTTTGATCTATGATATATCTCTTATCAGCACGTTTACTCAGAGTCTCTTAAATGCTGTCAACACCATGCCAGGATATAGTTCCTTTGTAGATACAGTTGAAGATATAATCAAATCTGACCTAATAATTTGTGGTCAATTAAATTTTTTAGAACTGATGCAACTTAAAGAAATTCAAGAGCGTTTTAAGATATTGAATAAAAATGAATGCATGGATCGTCTGCTCAGAGGAGATCATATTGCGTGTATAACTTCTCAATATCAATTAAATATTAATGGATATGATAATAATATAGTCCATAAAATGAGAGCCTTCACCATGCAAAAATATATTGGTTTTCTTTGTGCAAATGATTTGCCACTTCTTTACAAATTTAATACGCTTTTGTTAAAACTTGTTGAAGTAGGATTTATCAAAATAATTGATGAACGTTACAAATTCTTTTATAAAAAACATCATTATATATTTAGTCAAAATGAAACCTTACAAATTAGACATTTGATATTTAGTTTTTATATTTTAATTGGAGGTTGGGTCTTAGCTCTTATAGTATTTTTAATTGAAATATTTTATTTGGATTTATTAAATGTCGCATTAAAATATTTAAAGAGTAGCCACCAAAGATGTAATAATTAAATGCAAATTCATTAGTTTCTTTTCCAACTGAGAATCGATGTTTTGTTACATTATACTATTATTTTGTAAATTTTTGTATAACACAGAAATGTATTATACTGATAATGAGTGAAGCAAAATTTTTTATAATAATGAATAATAGCTATAACCCTAAGAACAAAATCTGATAACTATAGAATTGCAGCAAACCAGGAGTGATCTATTTCCGATTTTTAATGCAATTATTAATAACGGTACGTTTTATTTAAAATATCAAATATTATAGTAGACCAAATCCGCGTAACTATACCCCCACTCTCCTATAAATGTAAGAAATTGTATATATTTATAAAAAAAAAAATGTAAATTTTCGTAAGTTTATGTTCAAGTTTTTATAAGTTTTTGTAAATACGTGGAAAATATTTTTTGGATGACAAAATTGTAGCCGCAAAAAAATTATAAGAAATTATAAATTTCTGTAGGTTTGTAAGTTTTTGTAAATTACTATAATAAATAGTACGAAATATCCATAAATAGTTACAAAAGCTTTCAAAAAAGTTATTAAACTTACAATTTCTTATATTTCTTACTATTTCTTAGACCGATTCTTTCCATTAGGGAACATAAAAAAAATCATAAAACAATTATTAAATAATATAATTAGTTAATTATTGTAAAAAAATAGAATGATTAAGTAATTAAAACCAACATTAAATTTTAGTTTTTAAATAAGTCAAAAAAAGTTTTAACAATTATAAACAATAATACTACAATTTTAAACATAGCAATTTGGTATCATTCAAAAATTCTTTTAATTTTAATATTCAGAGTATATAGAAAGATTCTTTTTATTTTACACAAATAGATAATAATGAAGGTTTAATACAATTTTCTATAATTTGTGTCCATCTAGCGGTTATGCACAGTACTATACCTGAAGATAAGTCAATCATGCACTTTATCGATATATGCGTTTATATGGGTACACATCACGAATCACTTGTAAGGAGCCGTATAACATTTACTTCTTTTGCCGGTGGATTGTGGAAAGTGTTTTCAATTTCTTACAAAGCATTGTTTAGATATTCGTTTTATATAAATAAGACAACATGAGTGACGGTATAGCAGAAATTTTTAATGCATTCCAGGACGGTTTGAATACTGAACAAGAATTACGTGAGGTAAATATGTTATTTATTTTTGTTAGTGTAGCATTGTGCTGTTTTTAGGTTATGCGTCAGAAATGATAACAGTTTTTTTTAACAAAAAACAGCCGAGCATTTTATGTCATTTTATAAAATTACTTTGTAAGTGAAATATTGCAGCGACGTTGATAATAACAAAATAAGTACAGTTTTAAAATATTGTTTTTATGCTTATACGCATTTTTAAAGAGTAATAGTTTTTCTTTAATAGATAGTATAATATCTTAAACGCATTTTAAAAATTATTGAACATCTACTAATTGTAATGACAAATTTTTAGGAAATTCGTAATAACGTTAAAGAGATTGAAAAAACAACCAGAGACATTGTAATGATATTACAAAATATTCATAATGAACAGATTGAAGAAAATATAAGTAAGTAGAATTATTTTTATATATTTTCATGATATACCATATATGCATTTTTTAAAAAGACCAATATTTATTAAATTTGTTTAATTTTTTTTCAGTTGTTTCTCAATACTGTTCTAAAGCTCGAGAACAATTCAGTGTTATTACAGAACATTATCAGAAATTGTCAACTATTGTTCCAAAAGATCAGTATTATCGATACCACGACCAATGGAAATCAGTTACTCAAAGATTATGTTTTCTTGTATCGCTTGTTATATACTTAGAAGTTAAAGTTCTTGTCACCAAAGAAACTGTAGCTGAGATTTTAGGAAGTTAGTTTATCAAGTTTTGACTTTAATTACAATTTTGAGGGTATACTTACAGTTTTCTTAATATCTTTTTTAGTAAAAGACAAGAGAGAAGATGGATTTCATTTAGATCTAGAAGACTTTTTAATGGGTTTATTACAACTTTCTTCAGAATTGGTAAGTAAATTAGTAAAATTTTATACCTTATTTATTCTAGCTTATTTAATTATTTTTAGAGTCGTTTTGCTGTAAATAGCGTGACTAATGGCAATTATCATCGACCCATGGAAATTGCACATTTTGTCAATCAGTTAAATGCAGGCTTTCGACTTTTAAATCTAAAAAATGATTCACTAAGAAAACGATTTGATGCTTTAAAATATGATGTAAAAAAAATTGAAGAAGTAGTTTATGACCTTAGTATTCGAGGTTTAAAACCAAATGCTGGTGCTACTGAAGAATCAGTCCCAGAACAAGCAAGTACAGTACAGGAGGACAAGTAAAGAGTACATTTTATACATTCGCACTAAATATTAAGGCCTTTTTCTAAACATTAATTTTATAAGATACAACATAAAGTCAATACATTATTTTTATTTTCATGAAAAATATTAAGAAGTTTAATAACATATTTGTGTATGTATTTATACAAAACTATAAATATTACATTATTATGTTTTGATAAAAATGTTAATTATACAAAATGTTAATTTTTGACTTAAAGTAAAATGAATATAGTAAAGAATAATTTATTCACTTGCAAAATATTTATAATTAAAAATATTTATTTAATTTTCAATAAAATATATTGTAAGAAAGTAAATATTTTTTAATATACTTTGCTAATTTTTCACTCAATATCCACGTTTTACCTCAATCACATTTTTTAATGGCATTTCTTGTAAATACTTCTCATAATTCTCAAGAAAAATTTTCGCTATATCTTCAGGTCGAGAAATACCTGACACATGAGGGGAAATTGTAACCTGGAACAATTAATTTATATTCTTTAACTTGTTACTACTATTTTATTACATAAGTATAAATAAATAAATTAAATACAAATTTAATTATTACCTGGGGTAATTTCCATAATTTACTAGTTTTAGCTAGAGGTTCTTCTTCAAAAACATCCAGTATTGCTCCAGAAATCCATTTTTTTTCCAGAGCATTTATCAAATCTGTTTCTTTTATTATCGAACCTCGACCAATATTTATAAACACCGAATTTTTCGCAACGCAATTTTTTAAAATATCACCATTTAATAAACCTTTAGTAGCTTCTGTAGATGGCATTACATTAACTATATAATCACAATTTTTAAGAATTTCAGATAAGTTTTCTGTTGTAATATGTTTATCTACAAATTGATTCTTTTCTACAGGAACAGTTCTTGACATTCCCCAAACTGTTGAACCGAAAGTTTTCAATGCTTTTGCAACTACGATAAATCATTATAAATAAATAACATTTTACGATAAAAAATTTGAATATTTAATAAAAGTCGGGGTACTTTTTAAAACTTACTAAAATTTCCAATTTCGCCTAATCCTAAAATTCCAATTGTTAAATCGCTCAATCGCCTGTGGTTTGAAATTTTACCATCTTCGTTCCACAAACAATTTGCTTGATTTTCATATTGTTTTCTTTGATCCCGTTCAAAATTAACTATTTGAGAAACGACATACTCAGACATAGCGTAACCAAAACTTAAACCAGTAAATCTTGTTACTGTATACGACACATCTTTGTTTTTTAAACTTGTTAAAAGACCTTCCAACCCTGCCCAAGTTGCTTGTACCCATTTTGTTTTTGGTAACTTGTCAACGTATGGAATCAGTAAATTTGCATCAGCTACTAATATTTCTGCTTTAGCTAGATGCGTAAGCGTGTCGTCTTTATCTAAAACAAATAAAATACTGTGATTTATAGATATGATTTTTAAAAAATCTTTACGATGTACGGTTAAGTTTTACGTCATTTAGACGTGGTTGTAACTTAAAAATTAACGTATTTAGATGAAGAAAATTTTTGTAAGAGAGACTGTAAGAGAAACTAAAGCAAAAAAACATTTTATTTATTTATTTTTTAATTTTTGACAAATAAATAAATAACTTTTAAACATTATAAAATGAATCGTTAGAATTCAAGTATATTTCGAGAAAAACTTTTTTGTAAACTTTTATTAAATGATATAAAAAATGATAATTATAAAAATGTTATAATTATCATTTTTTATAAAGTCCAACTAAAATGTCCGATTATTAAAATTCACTTTATCATTCACGTTTATTTATGTAAACTTTTTTTCTACCTAATTTTTTAACCAATTTTCTATCTATTTTTCTATTTGAAACTTCTAATTACAGCGAAAAATAATTCAGTTAAAAAAGAATTAAATTAAAAGAAACGAACTTTTATTTGCTTTTTGCAAGATTAAAATATTCGATTTTTGTTAAGACTTATATTCAAATTTCAGTATCAATAATATACCGAATGCCCACATTTTGTTAATTTTTTGATTCTTTGAAATGTTTTGAACTGTAAAATGTTTAAAACTTTTTAAATCTACAAAAAACAAACAGAAGCTTTTTCTTCTAGTTTAATTTTACGTATTTAAAATGCGCATAACATTTTTGTAGGCTGAATGGAAAAAGTTTGAAAAATAACGTAACGTCAATATTTTCTTGAAATAAAAGTAAAAATATCAATAATCTTGAATTATTTTGAAACTTTAAGTCTAAAATTTCTTTATTTCCCATATTAGACAACCAAAAACTTATACCATAGTTTGAGCAAAATTTATGACTTTCAGTATGGTAAGTCAAGAGTAAAAGCATATTCGGGCATAATTAAAATTCGAACGTTAGCTATGTACATATTAACCGACCATTTTTAGTTCCATCATTGGCGTACGTGACGACTGAAGCGTTCCGTTTTGTTTTCGTGAGGGTGCATCAGCAGCAACCCCCACACTTCGGATTATAGTATTTTTTTTCGAAAATATATTTTGCTATTCTTTATTTTTTCAATTAATAATAATTTCTTTTTTTGAATAAAAGAAAATCTTTTACAATTAAATAAGATGTATTTGGAATGAAATACGTTAATTACATAATCTTATGATAAAATATTTACGTACGAATAAATTGTATTATATCACCGGTAATTATTTGATAAGATAAATACTAAAATTAATGTTAAACCCTTGCATATTTTATCAGAATTGAATTGAATCTTTTGTAATATAATTGTGGTCTAATATATCAATTATTTAGAATTCAGAATTTTTGTTAAATAATTAGTTTAATCGAATCTTTTTTTTATATATATAAAGTTACTGTAAGCGTTGTTTGATTTATATCGAGGTAATTCAAACTTTAAAACTGTTTTTAACCACAAACTAAAGTTTTCAATTTTTTTACTTGATCTTTATTCTTCAATTTAATATTTTTTATCAATGTATATATGTATGTATGTATCATAACGTTGCAACCACTCAACAAAATTTAATCGTTAAAAAAGAAAATTATAATTAAATAAAAATCTTATAAATAGTAAAAAAATCTTCCAAAATATAATCAGTTCGATTCCTATGATAAAATTCTTTTTTTAATCTGTTTAAAAAATATTGAAAATTATTTAAATGTATATTTTGTGTTTTAACACTTTTATTTTACCGTATTAGCCATCAATTAACTTTATTTAGATACCTATCTGGCATATTTGCAGGGTATTTTTGAATCTGTAAATAAGATTCGTGCTATAAAAAATAGTCTCTGTTACTGTTTACTATAAATACGCTTTTTACTATATTCCAAATACTCTGTTATTCTAAAATTGAATATTTTTAGTTTTCGTACCATGATAATGCAAACACTAAATCAATTTTAAATTTCGAAAAATAAAATGAAAGGTAAAGAAAAATGCACGCATCGGAAGTTTTCTAGCAAAGCGGCAGTATAATCCACAGGCGAATCGAAAAGAAAAGCTATTGCTATTCAATTTTCCGCTTTCGACTACTTGAAAATCGGTTTCATTTTTTAAATCAGTTCTACAGAATAACGGTTAATGAAATTCTGTAAATTAACTCGCGCTTCTACTATAAGCCATGTACTGAGTACGTCGGAATTCGACCGGATAGGCAGCGCGACTTCAAAGACATACTAATCGCAAATGCTCCATTATTCCTCAAGTCCCGTTATTCCCCAATCTTCTACATATGTAAATTTAAAACACCACGTTCGAAATTTTTCATTCTATTTCTTCACCCGCATTAAAAAATAATAAAACCCAAAAACTATCTATTACTCTCAGCTAAACAATGAAAACCCGAAGAAAAATGTTCCCGACACCGCTAACAACGTAAAATAACCCAAAAAATAATTCAAAACCATCCGCGCATCTTCATTCACCACACCCGCATCTCCCGCCCGCTCTCCTATTGGCTCCTCGCACCTCCCCAACTCGCGACGCGATTGGCCAACGCCGAACGAGCCACTTGGCCGAGCACGTGTCTGCGAAACGCGCTTTACCATCGAACCTCGTCTTAAACATCAGCATCGCTATATCCAAGCTTAAAATCATCTAAATATGCGGACGTTAATATATTTTACCTGGCGCCACGTCCGAGAACGAGACGTTTGGCAGGAGGAGCCGCAGCTGCTGCGACAGCCGCGGAATCGTGGACAAGACGGCCACGGAGCGCGTCATGATTCGGGCGAGCTTGCCAAGAGACGCAATTTGCACAAGTGGTGGAATGCCGAGGCGGAAAGAGAAGGAGGAAGATAGAGAGAGAGAGGAGGGCATCCACGCCTTTTTAGCGAAAAACTACGCTGGTCAAGTGTTAATTGATTTTGAAATTTTTAGGGAGACGGAGAGATGTGTTTTTTTTTTGCTAATTTGTGTTTTTTGTTTTAGGGGTTGCGGATGATGGGAGCTGTTTTTGAAGTATGCTTGGGATGAAGATAGTCTATGTTTTATTAGTTATAGAGAATGGAATTTAGAAATTTTAATCTTCGATGGTTATATAGAAAAATGAACTATAAAAATTATAATTATGAAGAAATAATAAGCACACGACTGCGCGTCTGTAAAAATAACGATAAAACTGTTACTTTAACATTCCAGGGATAAAAAACAAGGCCAGATATCTCACCATAACCGATCCACGCCAAAGAAATCAATTATACATTCAAAATAATTCCAAGCGATGAGAACGCGAATTTTGAATTTCGCAATTCCAAAACTCTGCAGGTAAAGTAGAGAGGATCTATACGATCCATCGCTCAGCCGGTAACAATCTCTATCCCCAAACTTTCGCACCTCCCCAAATCACTCACCCCAAAAATTCCTAAAAAAATCCTCAAAACCATCCTCCACCTCGAAAAACCCCAAAACCCAAAATCTCGGCAAAAATCCAAGCGTTATCAACACTCCCAACATTGCAAACGTGACCTGAGGGGCGCTGAACGCGCGCGCCTCGTGGAAATTTGGCGCGCTACGAGAGCGAGCGCGGGGGCCGCAGCGCGCAGTAGTAGTAGCGTGCGAGAGCGCGCGAGAGACAGGGCTCTGCTCGGCCCGTACTTTTGCTTTCTCGCTTTCGCGCGCGCGCGCGCTCGTGTGTGTATATAGGTATATACAAAGCGCGCGTATATACCTAGATCTCTCGTCAACACGAAAGCGACTCTCCGCGAGTATCCGGCGAACTTTCCGCTCTACAGTCCAGCGCAGCGCAGTATAATCGCAGGGGCCAGCTTACGCGGGGATCGACCACCAGGTGCGCTGTCTGTCGCGCGCCTCTCGATAGAGAAAGCTGGGGAATCGGCGGCGGCAGCAGGAAACGCGCAGGGCCGCCAGCTTCTGGCCACGCGGATCGCTGTCAGCGCTTGGAGCGAGCGTGAGAGAGAGAGAGAGAGAGAGAAGAGCTCAGTCTCCGCGCGTGCTTGGCGCTCTCTCAATACACTCGCTCTCCGTGAGGCAATATATATCGGCAATATGTGTGTATGTGCGCGCGCGCGCCTCCCGACATGGCCGAACTAGTGTAAATGGCTGGTGCGTCGGCCATGATGGCTGCTTTGCGCAGGGCCCGTGTTGTCCCGCATCCACGCTTGCCAAGTGAACGCTCAGAGTGCCGCGAGCTGGCCCCAAGAGCCAGCCAGTGATTCGCTCCTCGGTGCATATATCGCAGCCAGCTCTCTCTCTCTCGCTGTATACACTAATATAACCTGTCCGACTGGGCGTTCAGCCACCATGGGACCAAGAGGATGAGGCCCTGAGATAGGGTGTGCAGCAGCCCCGCAGCGCCTGCGGAGAGCTCGCGCATATATACATATAGTCGAGAGAGACGAGAGCGCGCGAGCCTCGCTCTCTCTCTCTCTACCCCCCCGCACCCATACCCCGCTGCTCGCGCGCGCGCGCGTTGCAGCAGGGCAGCCAAAGCACACAGAGAGAGAGAGACAGCTCCTCTCTCTCTCTCTCTTGCTTGCACACAAGCAACCGACTGTGTATATACACACACGCGCGCGCCGAGATATATTCGTATAAAGCAGCGCGCGGCCCATAGAGCCCTATCCTACGGGAGCAGAGGAACCTCGGCAACGCGCGCCAGAGCGCGTGTCTCTGTCTCTGTCTAGCTCGCGCGTGTGTCTCCTCCTGGTGCGCGCGCGCGCGCGCGTGTGTATGTGTGTGCTAGGGCCAGCAGCAGCAGCGGCGGCGGCAGTAGCACAGAGCGAGGACGAGGGCTGCTCTGCACGCTGGGTGAGCAGCGGCAGGAGGTGCAGCAACAGCACCACGACGACGAGGGCTCAGCTCGTCCTCCTCGTCGGAGGGGGCCGAGTGCCGGCGCCGGCTCGGGCCCGCCGCCCGCAGCACTACAGAGTCCCAGCGCTCAGCGAAGCTGCTCCTTGCGGTGGTGCTCATCGGCGCCAGCAGCAGCAGCACTAGCATCGGCGTGTAGCAGCCCAGCGGCGCGCGGCGGCAGCAGCAGCAGCAGCAGAGCAGCACAGCAAAGCAGCAACGGTGGCGAGCGCAGCTGCAGCCCGAGAGCTGGCTCGTGCAGCAGCAGCAGCAGCAGGGAGCTGGGAGCTGCGCGCGGCAGCCTTCACTGTCAACATTAGAGCCGCAGCCACAAACAGCCGCCGCCATGAGCAAGGTATCGTTCAGGGCGCGCATCCTCGACGCCGCCAAGCCCATGCCCATCTTCATGGCCGAGGAGCTGCCGGACCTGCCGGACTACTCGGCCATCAACCGGGCCGTGCCGCAGATGCCCAGCGGCATGCAGAAGGAGGAGGAATGCGTAAGTTTCAGGGGACGGAGGATTAGACCGATGCATGACGAGCGCCAAAACGAGCCTATGCAGCCAGCAGCCTAAAAGCATGTTTTCCATCTCCGCCATCTTGAGCCAGAGAGAGCTAGCCGAGAGAGCGCACGATATTCAGCTCGTAAACATTCGCCAGGTGGCGCTCCCAACGAGCCTGCCTACCTGGCTAAGCCAAAAACATTTCGTTTATTCTGACTTTTTTTAAGCTTTTTACCATTGCACGCCCGTTTCGCGATGATAGGGAGACGCTCGGGACCTGGCTGCCTCGATATTAGCTCTTGGCTCGAGCTGTCAGAGCTCGTGGACTCTGTCAACTGCTCGTTCGGAGCTGCTGTTTTTGCTCTGGCTGGCATGCTCCGAATGACTAGATTTATGATTTTTCTTTGTTTTTCACTAATCTTTAGCACTGCCTTCCTATGCTTACTTGACTAACTCGCTATTTTTCTACTACTAATTGTATTTCAACACATCCTAGTATCTATGATCTAATGTAAACACAGTAGCTTGTAATGTATAGCGCAGATGTCCGTTGATAATTAGCAAATTAATTAATGTTCTTTATTGTATGGAAAACAGGAACACCATCTACAGAGGGCAATATGTACAGGATTAATTATTCCTACTCCAGAAGTAACCAGCTTGACAGATGTCGATACCTACGAAAAAATATATCCAGCAGATTACAAGCTGCCAAGACAACTCATACACATGCAGCGTAAGTGTTTTTTGCAGTTAGATAAAACACTGTGTAATAAAAATGTTTATTGTAGAGCAAATACTTTTTATAAAACATTTTAAAGTAATAATCAATTGTTAATTAAAGTCTCATAAAATGCAAGCTTATAATAATCTTTTCTTTGTTATCAAAAGTTTATCACAATTCATAAATGTATCAAAATAAACAATAAAATATTCTTAACTAATAAATAAATATTATAAACTCATAAAATAACTAGGCAAATACAAATATTTTTAACTGGTTCACATTTTACATTTCTAAATAAAAATATACAAAATTGTTGCAGCCTTCGCTATGGAACAAGATATTCCAGATTACGACATGGATTCCGAAGACGAAAAGTGGGTTGGGACCCAGAGTCGTAAAATGGACTTGACACCACTACAATTTGAAGAGATGATGGACCGACTGGAAAAGAGCTCTGGGCAAACAGTGGTCACATTAAATGAGGCAAAAGCACTTTTAAAAGAAGACGATGATTTAATTATTGCAGTCTTTGACTACTGGTTAAACAAACGTCTTAAAACAGTAAGTTTGCTTTGTTAAATTAGTATTTATACTTTAATGTTCAAATTTTTGAGGTTTACTTCAAAGTTAGTGCTTAAAAATAATTAGGAAAATGGTATTTTATTTTAAAACATTGAATGTAAATAATGTTTCAGTATAATAAATTTTATTATCTTTTTAGCAACATCCACTTCTTTTAACGGTAAAAACAGAACACCGATTAGGTGCTGCTGCCAATAATCCATACTTGGCATTTAGAAGAAGAACGGAAAAAATGCAAACGCGTAAAAATCGTAAAAACGATGAAACAAGTTATGAAAAGATGCTTAAACTTCGTAGGGATCTCAGTAGAGCTGTCACGCTGTTAGAAATGGTAAAACGCAGAGAAAAAACGAAAAGAGAACACTTACATCTTACTATTGAAGTTTATGAGAAAAGGTTAGCTTCTTTTTTCATAAATATAATAATTAATAACTCATTAGTAAAAATACTTATAATATCTCCAAAATTGATTATTACTCTATTATTAAATTTTTAATTAATATTCTAGACTAAATAATTTTGTAGTTAAAACCTTGATTCAAATATTTATTTGTAAAATTCAATAAAAGTAGTGTAGTTTTAAAAGCTTATAAATTATTAAGTAATATAATTGAGTATGATAAAACTTGAAGAAAGTTTTTACGTCGAATGAGCTTTATTTTTAATAATGTCGTTTTCACTAAGAATTAAAAAAAGTTAGATTTAATTTATTACAGTTAGATACTAACGAGTTTGTTCCATAAATTAATAAAACCTTAGATTGAAAAATATACTAATAATCCAAAAGTATGATCCTAAAGAAATTATTTTTAAAGCGAATCATAAATTGCTTAACAAAGTTATTAAGTTCGTGGATTGGTTGTGAAATAAAGATATTAAGATAAAAATGAGAAAACTAACAATTTTCTTTGTTAGGTATCAAGCGCAAGATTTCAATGGGCAGATACTTGCAGAAGTATCGGCGCTCAAAGCAACAAGACCTGCATTTGCCCCTCTATTCACAAACCAATTTGGAGTTCACCAGAACTGGGCAAACAAAGTTTGTGGAAAAGTAAGCTTTCTCTCGGCCGTGAAGTTTTTGTTTGTATTAAAATACGAGCGGTATTTTTAAAAATTTTTTCATGTAATCAGGACGATGTGGTACCGAGGAAGGAGAAAAGACAGTACAAGAAAAGGAAGCACAAAGCAGATGTCAGAAGTGCAGGATTGGAAGACGGCAGTGTGCGCAGTGGTTCTGGAAGCAGTGGAAGCCGAGGCAATCGTGTGGCCCTCGGAAGCGGGCTGGACCCGCTGGCTAGTTCGGATGAAGATAGTCCTCTTCCATCTCACTCGCAACCCTCTCTTCCTTCGGACCGTGATGACGAAGACACGGCTGATGAGGGCCAGTTCGCTTTCCGGCGGAACAGAAACAATAGTTATTTACCTGTAAGAATGATTGAAAGATTATATTTTATAAATCAATCTAAGGTTATTTCTATGAAAAATAAAGATAGTAAACTTGTGCATTTATTAATTCTTGATTCATTTCATTTGCAGCCTGTATCAGGTGGGTTTGGAAATTGGCCTTGGTGTGATAGGGATGAAGGTGGTTTGGCTGATAAAAAGTATAGGTTTGCTCTTACTAGCATCAGTAAACCTACACCAAGGTGTATTGGTCTCGCACGTCGTAGAATGGGCCGAGGTGGCAGGTAGATACATTGACAAAAAAATCTTTATACAAAAATAACTATTTGTTGTTTTTCTTTACTTTATAATACTTTATTTTTCAGAGTCATACTCGATCGTTACTCGAACGACATGGATGACATTTGGGCTTCTTTAGATTTTACGATACACGAACCTAAACGTGAAACGACAGTCCAAACAGACACCTCGGTCACTGTAACAACAACAACAACTGCTGTTAAGACAGATTGGTACGATACATTTTTATTTGATCTGTTAAAAACATTCAAACAAAGAAATACTTTATCAAGTTATCTTTGTTTTAGGCTACACTTTCGACCAAAGACACCACCACCATCAGAACACAGTCCAAGTGAAGAAAGCAGCAGTGACAGTGATTCTGATGTGGAATCAACAATCACAAGGCCAGAACCGCTTCCGTTTCCTTTCCCACCAGAGGCAACATCTATTTGTGTTGATATAGAACCAGATCGTTTAGATGATGAGCCACCTTTCACATCTGAATTCAATATATCGGATTACTTTTCCGTTGACACATTATCAGACCTTGATTTGGCACTTGCAGCCAGTAGTAGCGCAGGGCCATCGGACAATAGTGATTGGCGGACAGATGAACTAGGATGCTCGCGTTTCTTAGTTTTGCCAGAAGTCGGAAATTTGTTTGCGCCACAAATCCGACCACAGTGCAGTGGTAGTGCTAATAGTGTAAATACGTCAAGTTGTTCTACTGCTTCAACATTGTGTACAAGCAACCAATCGACATCCTCCAATACATCAGTGTCCACGCAGTGTGCAAGTGTTAATGTTGACAGTCATTTGAATCATCAGACAAAGCAGCACAGACAATTGCCAAATAATAGCAATGCTGCCTCCATACTGTCCAAGTCCCTGACTAGTCCAACCAATAACAGGAGTAGTAGCGCTGGGGGGGTCAAAGTGTTTGGTACAACAGGATCAACAACTAGTGGTAGTGGTAGCACTGTTACAAACTTTGGTAATGGGCACCAAAACGGTCCTGTATCTCACATGCATAACTCAAAGAGTTTACCAAACAGTACTCACATTGTAAACAATCAACAATCGACGATACTTCTACCACAGAAGCATCCGCCGTCCAATTTGCTGCCAGGCCTTAACAAGCTTGCCAGTCTTGCTAGACAGCAGCAGCAAACACAAAATCAGACCCAACAAATCCCAACGTCCGGGGAAATTACGCTTAATAGTAATAGGTAAGACTAGTGTTTTTGTCTTTATTGCATACACCATCTCAAGTTGAATAAAAATACTCTAAAAATTAAGGAGTAAATCCATTAAAAATTTATTCCTTAACAGAATTTATTTCTCATGAGTCCTTCTTAGAAGTAAAATTCATAAGATCAAAAAATTAACTTTTCATAAGGAGTGAATTTAAAAACAAATAATAAATTTATTTTTTATGAAGAGTAGATTTAAAAATTTACTCTGTAAATTTCATAAAATTAAGAAATTTACTCCTTGTGTGTGGACTCTCTTCTGAGGAGTAAATTTCGCTAAAGAGCTAATTTTGATATCAGTTTATTCCTTAATTTTTAAATAATTGTTAATGAGTATTAATTTAGATTTTTGTACAAACTTTTAAGATTTAAGACAAAAGATTTTTTATTGATTAAAAATTTTATGTTCTAATTATTTATAAAGAAAATGTTTAATTTATATTGTGTTTTTTAATCCTTTTAAACTGTGTGTACTTAATTTTTAAATATTTAAAAAAATTCTTTTTTATGAATTAATAGTACATTATGCACCAAGGGAGTAAAGTCGTATATTATTCCCGAGGGTGTTTTGCTGCCCGAGCGAAGC
>UELX01004968.1:0-15520 GCA_900480035.1 Eupelmus urozonus | reverse complement strand
TAGCTTTAAAGTATTTCATTCATCGGTCGAAAAAAAAAGATGCTGAAAACTGTTCCATAATTGGGCCTTTTACCTTAGATAATCAAATTAAACTTAATGCAAATGTTAAAAATTTTATGTAAATTTGGATTAATTTTAATTTACTGCAAGTTTATTTAAGTAATTTTAATTTACTGCAGTTACCAAAAGTTTGCTAGAAGCATACATTTACAATAAATATATTAAATTATTTAATTTAGTGTACGTATAGATTAAAATAAATCAATTTAAAAAAACTTTTGATGTTCATATATTTGCATTACATTGAAAATAATTACACGTGATATTTTTAAGATTTGCATTCATTTTTCTTTTTATAATATAAAAATTGAAAATATTGCTTCTAGTATACCTGTACATTAAATTAGCAGTTTTATGCATCTGTTCTGTTAAATTATTATCAAATTTTTATACTAAAACGTACAAAATTAATGCAAATGGATACTTTATTTTTAATATCGGTAGAAATTTCTTATTGCAATGAATACTATTGCATATTTTGCAGTACTCGGAAAAACATTAATTTTTTTTAAACTTTCAAAAATTTAAAAATTTTATTTGGCAATTCCAATTTACTCATTTTTCTTGCAAAAGAATTTTTAAAACATTCCAAAAGAATCGATATTGGTTACATATAATGAAAACAGAATCAAAAAAATTTAACAGTAATTATAATTGTACACGTAATATAAGTTATATATTGTACAATAATTATAATTGTACACTTAATATAACGTTTTTCATTTGTAAACATTTTTCAATTTTACCTTCTGCTCTGTCAACGTCAATAGGTATAATACTCCTATAATTATAACGACCGCTCCTGATGTACTGATCCCTCTGCGCATCCGAATCCCACAGGTAGTCAATGTACTTCCACTCGTAAACCGTCTGCAAATTTCGCGAGCTGTCAAACGAGCCTTGAGCCTTGATTACTAGCAAAAACAAAATAATACATAACAGCGACGTCTGCCGACAACTAATATGCTTGGAGAACTCAAACATTTCCCCGAATACTTCTTAACGCTCTATTTACAATAATGTAAGACTCAATGATGGCCTGCTTTTATTAAGAAACGAGCGCGCTGCTCGACTGATGGGAGCTGTCTGCAAGAGCACATGTAAATGAGACGCGGAGTATCGATGATGTTTACGTGTATTGATTCTACTTATCGCGACGAATAGTAGGAGGCTAAAAAATAACGGGATAATCTAATCGAGGAACTTTTTTGATGGAGGGGCATAGTAGATTCAGAGTTTGAGGATCTAGATAGTTTTCGTGGTGTCATTGTTTATATTTGTGTTTTGTTATTAGGATTTTTTCGTCGTTTTATTTATTAATTATGGTAGGAGCGTTTATAAAGAGAAAATTTTTACGGTCCGGAAAGAAATAATATTAATAAAAAATTTATCGATTACTTATAATTTATGGAATAACAATAAACATGTAAACAAATTTATAACGTCAATAAAAGCTTCTTATTTTTTATTATATAAGTACATAGTGTTTTTTCTTCAAAACAGAACTCAATTTCAAGAATTTTATCAATCAAAAAAATATTTGAGAATATAGATCAAACATTCATTATTTCGTCACGGAAGACGTATTTGTAAGACCTCCATTAGAACTACGTTAAAACTTTTCAAAATTTTCATTCACCAATTATAAAACAATAAATGTGTGATCTATTATATAAATATCATATGATTGACGTACAGATGTTAGATTAATTCTCTTTTAGACCCTATGTATTAATTTTAATAACCAATTTATATTTTTTTTAATTGCTATCGCAAACAGTTCCTCTTATAAGATTAGTAACAGGAGCTTCGAGAATTCGGTAATTTACGTCATCAAAGTCTAGCCTGTCTCTCGCTATTTTTTGATATCTGTTTGTCATCATTAATAAGCGTTCAAATCGTCCTGATGAAATAACTTTGAGTCCGCTGGTGAACTGCAGTCGTTCTGTGTCAGATGTGGCGATACCCTAAAAAATATGTTTTATTACCACATTATCATTGCCAAAGATGCTCAAAATGAGTTCAAACGAAATAAAATATGATTTTTTTAGTTTATCTTGATATTGTTTAATGTGACTTTTACGATTCGACTCACTATGAATATTCATGTCATTAATCAAAGAAAACAAGCCAAACCAATATTATACTAACAAGTAAATAAAAATATATCAATGTGTACTAATAAAAAATTGTTCATTGTGAAAAAAGCTAATAAATTTTCCACTGCTAAGGATTAAATTCCTTACCACATATTCGGGTTTCAGCGGTTTATAAAGATTCCAGCACCCTATTGCAACTTCCTTGGTTAACCCGAAAAACAGAGTTCCCTTTTCAGAGAAAGCCATAGCCGTCGCCTGACAGGGTAAAACATCTTTCCCTTTAATTGCAATCTGATTGGAATTAAAATCTTGCGTTAAAGTACTCGTTTCGGCGACATACAGTGAGTTTGAAGCAAATGCACTGAAAGCCAAGTACCGGTCGCCACTATGCCATTGAATTGGAGATAGGGCCATACCGAAGAGACCATCAGGTAGGTAAAATTCCTCACCGTTGACCTCAACATTAGCATAATTTTCGTCGTATTTGAAGATTTTTCTGTCTAAACGTAGAAACTTGTGATCTCGGTAAACTATCAATCCTCCTCCTATGACGTCAGCTATATACAGCTGTCGTAGATCAACAATATGTATCGGTAAATCTTTTAAACAATGTTAGTAAAGCTCTATTATTTATATTACCGTAACATCTTCACAGTTGGCGCCGTAGTATTCAACTATGGGCGTAATTAGCAACCCTTCCCCGGTGGCATTGGTTGCAATTTTATCAGGAATTTCGATTCTTCTGATCAATTTGTCGGTTCCAAGATCAAATACTAGTACTTGGGCTGAGCAAACCTTTTCATCGTCTATTCTTCCAGTATCCAAAACCCACAGTCTATTGCATTTGTCGATCTATTAAATAGATTGAGAAAGCATTAGGAATAAAAATAAAATTTTTACTCACTTCAAAATTTATTAAACATGTTACCATCATTCGATATACACTTGTGATGCCATTGCATCTCGTTTTTTCATACCAAGACCAATCTGGGTAAGGTTTCAAAAGTGGTCCTCCTGGGCCATGTCTTGATGAAACGGTATTGAGACTAGCGGGTACTCCAGAATATCTTATAATTGATACAAATACTCGTCCATCTTCAATTTATACACAAACAAATTTTTAATTTTGTTTTAAAAAAAAACAAATAAAACTAATATTTCTTATAATCAACAAAAATTACTTACTAATAAAGCTTATTAAAAAATGTATTAAATTTCTGTAAATTTAAATACGCTTAAATATTATTACGTATACTTACCTGAAAAAAAGTTTATTGATTTTAGATTGTATTGTCTTTACCTGGAGCTTCATCAACATCTATGGGATATTGATTTTTATAATCGTAATCGCCGCATTCGATGGCCTCTTCTTTGTGCCAGCCCGACATCCAAACGTAATCAAAGTACTTCCACTCATATCTTGTTGTTAAACGTGGATCTGAGGTATCTTGAATCGATGCATCAAATGCGAATTATTACTTTTGTATTTTATACGTAACTGAAAACTCAACCCTATTTCGCAAGCAAACATATTAAGTTTAAATAATTTTCGTTTTGAATTTTGCAGAAACTTTTTCTAATAAAAATTTAGGAAATTGGTCATATAAACCATCGTTACTGTTTTAACATAAGTTATCAAATTAACTTTTATAAATCACTTGCTTTATCATTACAGTTGTCATAAATAAAAGCCAAAATAAGATCCGATAATGCTTGTATATACTCGAGTTACGGAAATTTTTACTATTAACTGAAGAAAAATAGATTCCAGCACGGCGTGATATGAATTTACAATAATCACACTACTTAAGTAGCGAATTTAGTGAAAATTTTACATCTTTTACTGAAACTATTTTTTTTTGTTACTTAAATTGACAAAAATATCAACTCTGTTCACTTATGAAAATCAGGCGATTTATAAAATTTCAAATGACAAATTGTATCAAAATATTAAATAAATAAATTACATTTAAATTTATTAATTAGTAAATCTCCTTAAATTTGTATTTAATACTAATAATAAGTCAGATCTACGGTTTTACTGTCTTAGAAAAAATTTCAGCGATATTTGGCAATGTTAAAAAAGTAAAGCGAAATTATTATTGCGCATTGCATAAGTTTGCTATACAAAACGAAAACAATGAGTAATAGAGTTTCGAATATATTGGACTTTGTTAGACATATTATAGTAAAGATTGTTGCTAAAAATTTCACAAAAATGTTATAAAAAGGTTACATTAAAATGCCACAAAAAATTGGCAAAATTGTTATAAAGTTTCGAAAAATGTGCAGTAAAATTAGACAAAATTAAAATATCCTCTAAACACAAGAAAGCAAAATCTGAAAATAAAAATTTTAAAAGATACATTAACACCTTTATAGAAGTTTAAAATGTAGGTTTGAATCTCTAAAGTAAAAGTAACTTTAAAGATTAAAATGCGGGGCTTGAACTTTTCCAAAAATTAAAATATAGGTTTTATCTTTACATAATTTAACTGCGTTAATCACACTTTAAATACAGATTAAAATACACGTTTAAAATTTCTAATGTGCAAGAAATTCCAAAAACATTAATTTTGTGCTTTTAAAATAAAAAAAAATGCACGATTAAAATGCAAGAGTTTTTGTTATAATATTGCACTAATTATTGAACAATCAATATTAAGGTAACACTATCATTGTATAACAAATGCTATAGTAATATTTAAAGGTATAATGCAAAATACTGCATTAATATTGTGTTCATGTAATATTGTAACAATATTGAGACAATATTGTGATAACACTGGTAGAAATTTCCCTATTTAAAATGGTTTGAGGCTAAGAAATAGATTTGAATCCATTTTTACTAGGTATTAACTAGCCATTAAATGGAATTATTCCTACAAGGGAATATTGTACGAATATTGTCTCAGTATTGTAGCAATATCGTAATAATTTTGTAATATTGTGTTAATATTGTGTCAATAATGTTGTTATATTGTTTCAATATTGTTTCAATATTGTAATAATATTGTAGCAATACCAATACTTAAAAATTATTTCAGCGTTCGAACCTGCAAATGAAGTTTTACACCTTCACAAGCTTTAAGATCAGCGAAAGGGGCGAATGTAAAATTGGATTATTAAAAATTTAAAAAATGTATATGTGTAACTTTACGCATACTGTATCATAAAGTTATATTACTTTACTTTTTGCTATTTTTGCAAAACTAAGTAAGCTTTTAGTAACGTTAGAAAAAATGTTCTTTTACTAAAATATTAAATAAATCCATGCAAATTAATATTAAGAAAAGTAAAAATAGATAAATGCAATTAGACAAAGCGAGAAACAATTCTAAAAAATGTTTAACATATTTGATAAAATTGATAAAACTAGATATATTTACATCAAATCAGTTAATATAAAATAGATTTATAATTAAATTATTTACCTACAGGACGATCATCGTACACTCTCTCATAATTGCTATCACTTTTGGTAGGCCCTTGCATTTGCTGAATCGACCGCCAAATATTATTTAAGAGGTTCGACTGAAAGTTTCTTATTAGAAGAGGTCTTGCACTATCGACTGCACTAAATAATGCAAGAATCCATAGCACTGAATACATTTTTCTTGTTCCTCGCATTATCGTCGTAGACGTAAAGCAGCTAGAGCGTGACTAAAGTTTAAACTTGCATATTTTCCTCTCTACTTACTGAACGAAAAACAATGAAATGTGAAAGAATGAAAATGAAAAAGATAACTGAAAATGGTTTATGTAGAAAAAAGGAATTCTACAGAGTTGTATTTTTACGTTAAATGAGAAAAAACGTTAATTGTCGATTAAATCTGATTAAAAATGGTATATTTAATTACAACGAAATATTGGCGATCTCTTACAAAGAAAGGTACAATCGAATCTATGTCTGATTGTTTTGAAATTTTCTTACAGATAAAGGAAAAACTATTAGACATATACTTTTACTTAGCGGCGGCTATTGTCTCTAAAGGATTAAAAACTACCATTGATGTTAAGCAATCTCAGAATTTTTTAATCTATATATCTAAAAAGATTAAATGAGATTTAAGAAATTAATAAGTCTTAATCGGATTACTAAAATTTCTTATGAATTTTTATTAAAATTTACTAACAGAGTTTATTATGAATTCCTGATTTGCATAAATAAAATGCAATAAATTTTGTAAGCAGGGCAATGTTAGCTGCTATTACTGACGAAAAATTTTCTAATTTTTATTGCCCGATAAAGTTTTACTTTACAAAATGTATGAAAATTCAGATTCTTTTTCGTAAGGATCATGTTTTAGTTTATCGCATTCGTTTTGTACATAAAATATATACAAGTATTACAATCAAAAGAATATAAAAATAAGAAAATGGCGTGAAGCTTAAATATAATATTACTGTGTAATATGTTTAAGAAGAGAAAATTAATTACATTTAAATTTATTAATTATATCATATATTTGACAGTTTAGAAATGCATTTGATTACGTTGGGACCATAAAAATGAATAATATAATATGAGAGGTGAGTGTTATATTGAATCATACTTTTTATGAAAAACCGTGAGTACGGCATTTATTTTCTATAGTCACGAAAGTAGTTAAATCTTATCATTACCCTTTCAACATATACAGCAGCTAAAACTACAAATGGTTTGTTATCTAATGACATTAGTTGAAAACACTTTCAGTAACACGTGCGGCAGCAAAAACTATACAAATAGTTACTTATCTAATGACATTTTTTGAAGTCTTTCAGAATCTAAATAGTTGATAACCAATTGAATAGTAATAAATAATTTGTTTGCTAAGATATAAAGTAACTTTAAGAAAGTATACAAAGCTATTTAAAATTTCTATAAAGTACAAATTTCAATGATTTTAACAATCAATTATCATAATAAAGATACGTATTTATATCATCGTTTTTATATTACATTCAACATAAAGCAATCAATATAAAGAAATTAGCGCAGGCTTTTTAAAATACGACCTTACTATAATTATTATTTACTTATTATGTTCATAAATGATTTGAAATCAATTCGTACAATTTTTGAAGTTATTTCTATCTGTTTTTGACCGAATAAATTAAACTAAAAAATTGAATATATAATTTTATTGTATCAAATTATTGTTTATTGTTTATCATTTATGCTTTTTCATTATTATAATGCTTTCAATTATTGTTCATTAATATAGATTATTTATCTTTTATATAGTAAGTTTTTATTTTTGAAAAGTAATCAAAAGAGTTGATTTAATATATTACTTATGTTAGGAATGCAATAAAACAATTTAAAAATTTTGTTGCACTTGCTAAGTTAGTCATTTCTAATTCAATTTTATTATATTTAAAATGAGAACATTAAGACTTAAAATTTAAAATTAAAATCGTTAAATCAACCATAGTAGTTGATAGCTATCACATATCTTTTTAAGGATAAGTTTCTAATAAATATAAATGATACAGATTTAATGTTAGATATATTGGTTGATTTATAAATATTCTTTAGTATTACTATTCTAAATTCATCTTCGCACAAATTTACTTAATTTTCTACACTCAAAGCTCGCTATAACTTGCGGAATGTTCAAAATTTATACAATTATTAATGAACGTATACGTCGCAACCTATTCCAGGGTGATCGTACCAGCACAGTAATTTTTTCAGAGCATTCCATGCACCCATTTGTATAGTATAAAACATAAGGTATCATTTCAATCGCTTTAAAACGTTAGTAAAAACAAAAAACGATTTTAAGAATTTTGTTTATCGAAAAAATATTTACTAAAAGATCAAATGTTTATTGTATTGGTATTTCTTTTTTTATTTAATAGTTGCATTAAATTAATAAAGCATAAAATTTCTTACCAATTATGAAACAATAAATCTACGATTAAACTATTAATCTATTTATAAATATATTATTTTATAAATACATAAATATTTTATCTAAGTCTAATCGCTATGTCCTAATTTTCATATAATTAATTCAGATAATCTTCAATATTTATCGCAAACAGTTCCTCTTATGAGATACGCAACAGGAGCGTCTAAAACACGGTAGTTTGTTTCGTTGAAATTTAACGTGCCTTTCGCTATCTTTTGGTATCTATTTGTCATCAACAGTAAACGCTCTGATTCTCCCCATGAGATAATTTTCATTCCACTGGTAAATTGCAATCTTTCCTTGTCGGATAACGCGATACCCTAAAAAAAAATTTTTTTTGTAATCACATTCTTGTTATATAAATGATGTTCAATATGAATTTAGTTAAAATAAACTATTATACACTTTACTTTGACAATTTAGTACATTTCATTATTACTTAATCTATCTTTTTCAACGTCACTTTTTCTTGATGTCCAAGACAAAATACTGTTTTATTTACCTAAGAAAAAAGTGCTCCACACATACTCGGCGATATGGTTTACGAGAACATCATTTACACGTTTATTGAGAGCACTTAATTATTTCAAGGCACATAACACAGCACTTTGTTCTCAGATAATCGAGAATAAAAAGATTACTTTGAGCCAAAGTGTACTAAAAACAAATAAATTTTACATTGATAAGCATTAAATTCCTTACCAAATATTCAGGTTCCAATGGTTTGTTAATATTCCAGCACCCTATCGCAATTTCTTTGGTCAATGCATAAAAGAGAGTTCCCCTTTTCGAGAAGGCTATCGTCGACACTTGGCTGGGTAAAACGTCGATTCCTTTGATAGCAATCTGGCTTTCATCAAAATTGCGCGTCAAACTACTCGTCTTAGCGACATAAAGAGACTTGGAAGCAAGTGACGTGAAGGCCAAGTACCGGTCGTCATAAGGTCGTTGAATTGGAGATAGAGCCAAACCAAATAGACCGTCGGGTAGGTAGAATTGCTCGCCGGCGATGTCAAAATTAGCATTATTTTCTTCGGGGTCGAAGATTTTTGAGTCGAGGCGTATAAACTCGTTGTTTCGGTAAACTATCATACCACCTCCTATGACGTCGGCTATATATACCTGTCAAAAATCAGTCTTATGAATTGAAAAATCTTTTTATAAGTATCGTGAGCGTAAAGCTATATTATTTGCATTACCGAAACATCTTCGCATCTAGGACCGTAGTATTCGAGTACCGGTGTGATTAATAAGCCTTGCCCAGTGGCATTGTAAGCAATATTATCAGGAATCTCGATCTTTTTAATACGCCTATCGGTGTAGAGATCGAATACTACCAGTTGGGCTGGACAAACCTTTTCATCACCTATTTTGCCAGTATCCAAAACCCACATTCTGTTGCATTTGTCAATCTATTCAATCGCGAGAGCATTAATAATAGCATTAATAAGTAATAAAAAAAATTTCAAGTATTTTAAAATGTATTGAATAACTTACAGCCACTCGATATACACTTGTGATGCCAGTGCATTTCGTTTTATCATACCAAGACCAATCTGGGTAAGGTCTTAAAAGTGGTCCTCCTGGGCCGCGTCTACGGGACACTGTATTGAGACTCGCGGGTACTCCAGGTAATCTTATGATCGATACAAACATTCGACCATCTTTAATTTATGCATCAAAAAAAGAATTGAATTAATTTAATGATAATAGAATGAAATAGGTATAGGAATAAAATGTACTAAAAATAATATTATTTAATAAATTTGATTAATTTATGAAGCTAAATATATTTTTTGTCATCAATTTTTGTAATTTTACATTTAATTATTTACCTGGAGCTCGATCAACGTCGATAGGAAACAATGTCTGGTAATTGTAATCACCGCTTTCTATAGCTTCTTGTCTTTGCTGAGGCGACATCCAAACGTAATCAAAGTACTTCCATTCAAACTTTGTTGTCAAAAAAGATCTCGTAGCACAGGCTGCACTGATGAATACAAAAATCCATAGCACTGTATGCATTTTTTGTTTTGTTTTTTGTATTGCTGTCGTATAAAGCAATTTAAACGTGACTAAAATTTAAAACACACTTCTCTTTCTTACTGAAAGAAAGAAATGAAATTTTAAAGAATGAACCAAAAAATAACTGGAAATGGTTTATAAAGGAAAGATGAAATATGCGGGTTTTAGACTTTGATAAAACTTGGGGTTGTGTTTTTACGTTAAACGAGGAAACCCGTATGTTGATTAAAACTGATTAAGAGCCGGTGTATAGGAATGCTAAGAAAAATAACTGCTAAATAACCGATTTTAAAAATTAAAGCATTTAGTCATAAAATGTGTTAACAAACTTTATTTTAATGATTATAACGATTGCAATAAGATAACTTTACTCTCTGAATATTTTAAGCTTTAAGAGTACAATAATAACTTACAATCAATTATATTTATATCTTAAATTGTTTTAATGATATGAAATATAAATAAACAAAACTATTCAAATATTGTCACTATGAATTGATAATAAAAAATACAATAGAAAAATAAATGATAAAGTATTTATTTACCCAATCTTATTTTGAATATTTTACATACACATCAATACAATTTTGTTATCCAATTAATAATTAAATGAACAACTTATATTAATATTAGTATATCTTTATTGAACATTTGACTCCCCCAACGCCAGATATCAACCTTGTGGTTACATCCACTATTGCTGACTCTGTAAGGGCTCTTCCTACGACGCTTTGCTAAACAGGTTCCGATTTTATAGTCAAAAGACCTGTTTCCGTCTCCGTACTAAGAATGGATCTCTGACAAGGATGGTAAGATCGGTGTCCAGCTCTGATTATTTAAAAACTTTGCTGGTCAATGGCAAAAGTTTATTCAGCATCTAAAAGATAAATATCTAATAAGTACTTTTGCTTTTTTTCATTAAGTTATATTAAGGGATAAAATAACTCATTGAACTTTTTTAAATAGTAGTTATGTGTAAGCGGTACACTTCTTTCATTAACATTAGTTTTATGGATAATAATTGATTATTAATACATTTTTTTAAAGTTTGGAGAGTGAAGACACAAACAAATCTTGTTAATGTCAATATTGTTGGAATTAAGACTTTAATCTTTAAATCTAATCGTAAAATTTCGAAAAAATGAAAGAGAGGCACTTATTTTACCTTGGGTTTTCCGATGTCTGTCCCGCAGCCTGTGCTGACCCCATCACATTGATCATCAGCAATGTTCAAAACCTCTTAATGGGACTTTCCCACTATAAACCATTATGATTTTGATTTTGAAATATTCTCGACTATTTGAGAATATTTATGCATATAAAATAATAATTAAATTAATAATAAATTTAATTACCCTTTTTTTTTTATTTTACATAAATTTGTATTAAAATTGAAACGTAGATGATTTGATCAATCGAAAGAATCGAAAAATATTTACATGTAAATTTTTTTTAATAGTTTGCAACTATATTTTGAACTATACTTATTTTTGCACAAATATTCTTAAATCAAATGTACAATACGTAATATGTATATTTATTTATTTATTTTTACAGTCAATTTGCCCTTCACATAGCAGTGTAATGGTACTTTATGAATCCGGCGTAGAAGACCATTATTTATCTTGAAAATTAGAAGTTTCTCAACTAAGCGAAGTTAAGGAAAAAGACAAACGAGATAAATATCAATTTACATAATGATATCGAACTATGTTTTACACCATGCAAACGAAAAATCACATCATAAACAGAAGTTGAGAATGATTTAAAATTACCTTGAATACATAAAAATTAAAAATTTAGACATCTTAAAGATCCAGTATATTGTGTTGTGAGCATAAGAATGCATAATATATGCGAGCGCCAGTGATATATTGAAATTTTCATAAATTCTGTTAATATAGCATTTATTTTATTTAGTCACGAAAGTAATTAAGTGTTACCGTGAAAGTCACAGACATTAATTTCTCGTTCAACATATGTAGCAGCACAAACTACAAATGGTTTATTATCTAATAACATTAGTTAAGAAGACTACCAGTAATATGTATTGCGACAAAAACTGCAAATGTTTTTTTTTATCTTAGGCCAATTATTAAAAACTTTCAGTATCTAAATACACGATAGCCAATTAAATAATAATAATAAATATATATGTTTACTTCCAAGTAACTTGAAGAAATCATGTAAAGTTCCTTGAAATTTATATGCACATTCGAATAGTCAATTATCAATGATTTCAAAAATCAATTATCTCAATAAAGATGCCTTCGAGTTATGCGGTTTTATAATCTTGTTTCATAATCATGAAAAAAGAATAATAATGAAAAAATTTTCATTATTAAACTTTAATTATACCACATTCATCAGCATTTTTTATTGTTATTTTTTAAAGTTTGAAATCATGGGCAAGATTAAATAAAGATACTAGCATTCAAAATCACATAAAAATTTTGTCTAATCTCAAATAATAAAAATGACTAAATTAATACTGTGATATGCAAAATAAAATAACGGATTTTTTTATTTACATTTTTTTACCTGGTGTTTATATACGGATATGAAAATTCATACTTTTACACAATTTTAAACACCGGTCTTTTTATTTGATCCGACCCTACCATTTATGCAATTATAACCCAATTGTAAATATTTGTTCGTATAATTTTTTAACAAATTGTTGTAGATCATATATTGCTCTTTATTTTTAACTGCTAAAAAGTAAATCATTATTTTATGTTACATATATCAGGTATGCAATAAAACAATTTAAATATTTTGATTCTCGTATTTATAAATAATAACAATATTCTTATGTATTTTCATAAATACACAATTATTTGGAATAAGCGACAGAAAATTCCAAAAAATTTCAATCGATGTCTGTTTAAAATCAATGGCACTTGAAAGTGAATCTATATATACAAATAAAATCTGCAAAAGAAATTAAGGCAATAAAACATCCGTTACACAATAAAATTTTTTTTAATCAAAATCCCTTTCAAACCTACCTCAAATATTATTTTTTGTTTTCAATCTCAGGTTCAAAATCTCATATTAACATTTTCGTTTCAATACACGTCGCAAACAGTTCCCTTGATAAGATCCTTAACGGAAGCTCTCAAAACGCGGAAGTTAACCTCGCGCAGACTCTGCGTACCGGCGTAGATCTTCTGCAATCGGTTCGTCATAACAAGCAGTTGTTCTCCTTGGTGGAATAAAGCGTTCGGCACCACTTTCATTCCACTTGCAAATTGCAATCTCTCCTTATCTTGCACCGCGATTTTCTGAAATTCATTTTTATTCTTATCAATATAATTATAATCACAGTAAGTCAAAAATTTTAAATATGATTTTGGTACATATAAGATTAGTAATTACAAAACTTCCTTACAAAATACTCAGACGTCAACGGCCTCTTAATATTCCAGCAGCCAATGGCAAGCTCATTTGTCATCCCGTAAAACAGCGTTCCCTCCTCCGAGAAAGCCTGGGCCGACGCCTGACTGGGCAGCACGTTGATACCCCTGTAATATTTTATCTTCGTCCCATCATAACTACGCTGCAGTACTTTGGTGCTGGCGGCGTAAAGCGACTTGGAAGCCAAAGGTCTGAAGGACAAGTAACGATTCTCTCCAGGATACTGGATAGGGGACAGAGCCATGCCCAAAACACCGTCGGCCAGGTGGAAACGTTCACCGGCGATTTCGAAGTTGGCGTTTTGTTCCTCGGGCTGGTAGACGTCGGCCTCCAGCCGGAAGGTCCGGTAACCGTTCCAGATGACCAGACCGTGGCCGGTCACGTCAGCCATGTAGACCTGCCGAGCAATGTTTGCGGTTGAGTTGTGTTAGGTTTAAATGTTAAGCACTTGAATTGTAGATGTTTGATTAATTAATTTACTGTTGTATTGTCGCAAGTTCGGCCGTAAGCTTCGACGATCGGCGTGACAAGCAGACCTTCGCCTTGCTGATTTCTGGCGACGTCATCGGGAATCGGTATTGAGAAAAGTAGGCTATCGGTGTATAGATTGAAGGCTAATAGTTGCGCCGGGCACACGAAGTCTTCGTCTATTCTTCCTGTATCCAATACCCATAACCTGTTGCACTGGTCAATCTGTAAAAGAAATATTATGTGATGGTAGCGTATAAAAAAAGAAAATTTTGTAATGGTATGCTTTAAAAAATACGAACGGCAACTCTGTAGACACTCGTGATACCACGGCATTGTCTTGGGTTTTCGTACCAGGACCAGTCAGGATAAGGCTTTAATAGAGGTCCTGATTCGCCAATTTTGTCGGATATTGTGTGCAAGCTTGCGGGCACGCCTTGAGATCTTATGACGGTGACGAATGTTCGTCCATCTGTATAAATTTTATCAAATTTGGAATGTCAATTTATTGAAAATATTAAGTTAATTGGCTAAATTGATAAGTAAACTTTATAAATTTAGTTAGCTAGAAAGTATTTTTAGAAATAAATAAGACTATATTTAGAGTATTATAAACACTATATATTATGATAAAAAATAGTAAGTAATCAAGTTTATTTTGAAAGACTTTTTTATTAATTGTATAGCCTTTTATTTTACATATCAATTATATTGAATACATGACATATAAATATTATATTCTTTAGTTGAGTCAATTGAAAATAAAGTAAAAAATATTTACAGAAGTTTTTGTTGTGCGTTTTATGAATATGGTAAAAATAGGAAAAAGAAGAAATTTTTTTTTAGTTATCAAAGTGTCTTATCTTTAGTTAAAACTAATATAAAAGATATGAAAACATTCTTTTTTCTTAATTAAACAAAATTTTATGTAATCACCCATTGAATCGACTACTAGAATAGCATACAGTTCCACGTATCTTCATTAAGTGTGTCAATGAATAATAGATCGAACTGCCAATAAATTAGCAGCGGTTATTTCAATTATATTAATTTATACTCCTATGTAAGAGAAAGACAGTATCAAACATTTAATATTAATATTTAATAAATTGTATATTTTTTTTAGACAATTAATTTTCGAGAAAAAGAGTGCAGAAAAATGGAAATGTATAAGTTTTAAATAATATTTTTAGTCCCAAAAAACAAAAAAATATAATTGTAATGAAATATATTTTTAATAACAAAAATGAATTATATTTTCAATCAATAAAACAAAATCAACGTGAAGTCATTTAGAAATTATTATCAAGTTTAATTAATATTTGTTGTAAAAACATTAAAATAAAAAATTTATTGAACATCATTATTAAATTTCTGATACTAAATGACTGACCCTATACCCGCGAAAAAAAATTTACCATCGCCGAAATATCGTAAACACATTGAGCGATACATAGACCATTGATTAGCGAACTATTTCCATATAAGCTAATGTTTCGCCAACATATCGCCAATATATCGCCATGGGGCGAATCCGATATATCG
>UELX01004967.1:0-15521 GCA_900480035.1 Eupelmus urozonus | reverse complement strand
GCACTAATCCCCTTAAACCTCAACCGCTCTGGAAATCACGAAAACGCGCTTTTGCGATATTGTTTTAAAATTTGTCATTAAAAAAGTAAGTTTTCTGGAATTGCGTGCACAGTTTTTTCGTTACCATTCATTGTTCAACTTATTTAATTAACGAATAATTATGTTCACGAATTATTATACCACAGGATATAACGTCAATTTTTGGTCTGGAAATTGATGAAGTATAGGATTATGCGGAATTTAGTACAGAATTTACGATTTCTCGAATATCATCATTTTTTCAAATCGCTGCCGTAGCTCTTCAGAATAATAATTTTTAACTTATATTAGCTTATTTTAAAGCTCGAGTTTTATACTTTAAAATACTTCTTGGCGGGTCAAAAAATTTTAACTTGAAGAGATTTGACACGAAATTTTGTTAGACGCAAAATAACGAAAAAAACGTACTTTTACCGTTTTGATTAACTTTGAACAAGAAAAAACGATCGCCCTGTTGTAGGTAAAATTTTTTTTCTTTGATGTTTTTGGAGCCGCTGAAGGGATTTTTTGTGGATTTGCTCATATACTTCAAACTTTTCATCAATCCTTGTTAAATTTTTTAAATATAAAAACTAATTTGAATAACAGCTTTTATTAAAGATTAAAATAAATCTTAATGTCTTTTTTATAAGAGAAAAATAATACTAATCAAAAATTTTAAATATTTAACCTCAAAGTTTGTATTGCTTCTTAAAAATTTCAAATAAAACTAATAAATCGCATAATGGCAAAATTAGAAAGAAAAAATAAAAGACTAGTATCGGTTGCGATATTATTTTTAAGAATATATTTATTTAAAGGAAACTTTTAATGTTTTCTGTGTTTTAAGAAGACAAAAATGTCTTATAATTTCGTAAATAATAATTATAATTTCGTTGAATTAAAAATCTAATATACGATATGAATACTACCATAAATAATATATTCATATCGATGATAACGTATTATTTCAGGTGAAGATGTATACGTTCAATCACTCAGTGTTTATGAACTGGACAAAGCGATCGAAGAATTGAGGGAGAACGCGTTTCCCTTGGGTTCGCAGATTCGCGCTCTTCAGATATCTCACTCGTCACTGCGTGACATCAGCGAGACTGCCTTCAGAAATCTCAAGAACAGCCTTGAATCTTTGGCTTTAGTCTCCGGACGCTTGTCTCAGATTCCTCAAAAAGCTCTATCAGAGCTTCACAAACTTAATGCATTAGATCTTGAAGCCAATCTTATACAGGATCTCTCGTCCTATTGCTTCTATGGTCTAAAATTGATGAAGCTGAGTCTAAAGGGTAATCACATTTCGAAGATATCAGAGTATGCATTTGCCGGTCTTGAGAACTACTTAACTGACCTCGATCTTGCGGAGAATAAGCTTAAACTCTTTCCGATGGCTTCACTTAGGAGACTCGAGAGTCTTGATTCATTAAGACTATCGTGGAACGAAATATCGGAGCTGCCGGATGATGGCTATTCGTCGCTCGGTTCTCTGATAATATTAGATTTAAGTAGTAATAATTTTGATAAACTCGGCGAGGACTGTTTTAGACCTTGTCCCATTCTGCAGACTCTTTCATTATACTACAACAATATTGAGGATGTCGACAAAAATGCCTTCATATCTCTCAAAGATCTCCAGTCCATCGACCTGAGTCATAATAAAATTGTTTTCCTTGACTCAACAACTTTCAAAGCCAATGCTCGTTTGCGCACCATCGAACTAAGTCATAACCACATTCATTACATAGGTGGTGTCTTCGCAGGTTTGCCTGAACTAAGAGAACTCTATCTGGCCGAGAATAATATTCTTGAAATCCCTAGTGATGCATTCGTAGGAAGTGACAGCCTGACTGTGGCTTACTTCCAACAAAATGCGATACGCAGAATCGATGCCAAAGGCCTCTCCAGTCTCGGTCAACTCGAACAGTTACATCTGACAAACAACTATATAGAAAAAGTGCCAGTCGAATTTTTTGAGCACTGCGATAAACTTACGTCTCTATCTCTTGACGGTAACCGAATTCGTGAACTACACGTTGGAACCTTTTCAAAATTAGATAAATTGCGCGAGCTTCGCCTCCAAGATAATCAAATTAACGAGGTGAGACGTGGCGTATTTGCCAACCTGCCCGCTCTGCAAGAGCTTCACTTGCAAAATAACGCAATTTCCAACATGGAGACGGGCTCGCTAAGTACCCTTAATAGCTTGCAACATATAAATCTCCAAGGAAATCAGCTTACGGTGTTGGGTGATGTCTTTCAGCTATCGTCGGAGGCCGGATCAGGAAGTAGCTCTTTGGTTTCCATTCAATTGGATAGCAACGGCTTGGCTGTACTCCACAATAATACGTTGCGAGGTCAAGCCTCGGTAAGAATCATGTGGCTTGGGCATAATAAGCTTACCCATTTGCAGGCACCATTATTTCGTGATTTGTTGCTTGTTGAAAGACTTTATTTAACTAATAATTCCATATCCAAGATTGAAGATGCGGCATTCCAACCTATGCAGGCGCTTAAGTTTCTTGAACTTAGTATGAATAAGTTAAGTCATGTGACGGCTCGCACTTTTTCCGAGTTGCATGAGCTTGAAGAATTGTATTTGCAAGACAATGGCCTTCAACAATTAGATCCTTACTCACTAACGGCGTTGAAAAAGCTCAGAGTACTTGATTTAGCAAATAATCATCTAACAGTTTTAGAAGACGCAATTTTTCAAGAATCTTTACCAATAAGAAAATTAAACTTGAAAAATTGCTCCATTCAAACCATTGAAAATGGAGCATTCATGGGACTAACTGAACTGATGGACTTGAATCTGGAGAACAATAAACTGACGGCACCTGCTTTACGGAGGCTTCAAATTTCCGGTTTGCAAATTCTCACAGCCTCTGGTAACAATTTCAGCCAGCTATCGGAGCACAGTTTTAACGGTCTGCCTTCGCTTCAGCATCTGATGCTCGATGAGGCGCACATTTCTCAGATGCCGGAAAACATTTTCGTGCTTAACGTTAATCTGGCCAAACTCCATTTAAACCGAAACTACTTACGAACCTTACCTCCGGGTATCTTCGACAACTTGCTGTCGCTTCGAGAACTGCGCATCGACCACAATGAGCTCATCGGTGTTCCGTACTCGGCACTTACTAAGGCTAAGAATTTGGAAATTCTATCACTATCTGACAACGACATAGCCACCGTCGACGTGGCTAGTATGGCCGGACTCAAGTTTCTACGCGAACTGGACTTGAGCCACAACAAAATCGAGTCGATGTCGGGTTTCGCACTGGCGAATTTATCACGGCTATTCTCGGTCGATCTCAGCCACAATCACCTTAATGCTTTGCCTGCAAACTTCTTCTCGCACTCACCAATGCTACGGCGAGTCGATCTTTCAGAAAACAAGTTCAGACAGATACCAGCTGTTGCTCTATCAGGCCAAAATCTTCCTGGACTAACTTGGCTAAATCTCACAAAAAATCCACTGAGTAAGATTCACGAGGTACCCTCAGAATCTATGTACCCCTTACTACAGGAGATACACATATCAGGCACTAACTTAACAATACTAACATCACAGGACTTTGAAGCCTTTCCCGCATTACAGTACTTATTCATTAGCCAGAACAGTATATCGCGCGTATCACCAGGGGTGTTTCGTAGCCTAGTACATCTTCTGACTCTTCATCTCGGCATGAACAGCCTGGATAAGCTACCGCAGGAGCGACTCCAAGGTTTGGAACATTTGCGCATCTTAAATCTCACGCATAATCGTTTGAAGGAGCTTGAAGAATTTCCGACGGATTTGAAGTCTCTGCAGATCCTTGATCTCTCCTTCAATCAAATCGGCACGGTCGGAAAGGTTACATTCAAAAATTTGGTCAACTTAGTGGAGCTGCATCTATATGGGAACTGGATCAATACGATATCTAGTGAGGCATTTCGGCCTTTGAAGAAGCTTCGACTCCTCGATCTCAGTAGAAATTACTTGGAGAATCTGCCGCTCAATGCCTTCCGGCCTCTCGAGACGCAGATACGGAGTCTAAGAGCTGAAGGTGAGTAAAGTAGCTTTGACTATCCATGAATGCAAGAAAGTTTTCCCAACGATTTTGCGTTTTCATTTGCCTCAATATACCCAACGACCGGTACACCGGGAAGCAATTAATATTTTTTATGAAAACTTTTCAAAGAATTTTGTAATTTAATGTTGAAAGTTTTTTATTGTGTTTATTTAGCAGCTTTTGATCTTTTTTATTTATTTATCATTAACAGTAAATTATGAATTAAATTTTTCGAAAATATTTGATTAGAACCGTTTTGATATTCAAATAAGTTTGTAGCCTTATATTTCTGAAAGATCAAAGAGAAATTTATATTTTTTGCTGAAAAAACAGTTTAGTGTTAATCATCTTAAATTTGCATCTGAATAAAGTCTGAAAGCAATTTTCTATAAGGACTAGATTAGGAAAAAAGAGTAGTTTCACGATATAAAAATACGGGAGCTAGTCCTGAAAAGATGAGAGTTGGTTTTATTTCATTCCATCGTCCGAATGATGCAGGCTTGCGCGTAACCTTTCATCAGCGAGATAGAGAGAGTGCGAGAGAGAGAGAGAGAGAGAGAGAGAGAGAGAGAGATTCATCCTACATCTATTCGGGTTTCGTTTATCATTTTCTAGAGAATCCTTTGAACTGCGGCTGCGAATCCCAGGAGCTTTGGGAGTGGCTGCGTGACCATCAGAAGCTCGTCGGAGGAGTGGGTCGAGGTCGTGGCAAAAGCAGTGGTGGCGGTGGTGGGGTCGGAATGAATGACGTTGAGGGCGGCCTTCTAAGATGCGAGCAGCCGCCCGAACTTCGAGGCTTAGTCTTCCTCGATCTCGACCCTCATGCATTCTGCTCGGCTCCATTAGTGCTCAAGCTGGCAATTCAGGACATCCAGCCTTTCTCCGTGCTCGTTTCTTGGCAAAGCCGAAATCACTCCGGCCTACATGGATATCAAGTTGCATATCACGCTCTCGGCAACGTTGACGAAGTAAGTGATACTTCCGAATTATTCCGACCGACTTTTAGCCGGGATTAGTCCTTTGGAAAGATAATCTTCTGTATTTCGTAAATGCTCTTTTCAGCGGATCTTTATTACATAAATTTCTCATTTACTATTTATTCAGTTTTTTATACTTGTAACCTCTTGAAGAATAGTACTTTGAATGCAGTCATTTGAAAATCAATACGAAAACAAAATAACATTATTAATTGTTTTAATAACGCTTTTAGATTAATTATTCGATTTTTTTATAATTAAACTTTATTTAAAATTTGAATTTGAATATTTATCAAATAAATATGAATTAATATTTATATATATTTTTACAAAGATTATTTCCATTTTTACATTTGTTAGTTTTAAAAAACATTATTAATTTTTCATAAAATAACATTTTATTTTAATAATATCCAAAAATGTACGTATGCTATGGACTACAAATATGTAAAACCTGATCAAATATTTCAATAATTTTATTAAAAAAAATAAAATATGTAACGAATCACAGTAAATATTAACTTTTGTTAAATATAATAATAAACCGAAAGATATATTTTACGTAGAGTTCAGCAAAGCCCGACCGAACGTAATTACAAAGCCAGGCTTAATCAAACAAAGTGTAATATGAATTTAAAAAAATCAAAAATCCAGCCCCAGCATTCGTACTCGAACTTTGAATCTTCAATAATCGAATTTCCCAAAAACATGTGTTCCAGGTACGCGGCAAACTACTTGATCCCAAAGCCCGCTCGGTGCGCCTGACGAAGCTCGCCTCGGACACGCGCTACTTGATCTGCGTGCTCGGGCTGGGCAGCTGGGGCACCCCCATCCCCGAGGACATAAACTCGTGGCAGTGGAACGCCTCTCAGGACGACGTCCTCGAAGGCTCCTCGCACCCGGTGATGGTCAACTCGGCGATGAGCCGCTGCACGGAGGTAAGAACGCTCGACGCGCCAAATGCGATAATCGGCGACGGTAGCACCATGGCCGACCGTGGCGGCTTGGCCAGCATCCTGACGCGGCGGCTCGGCCTTATAGTCGGCAGCTGCATGGGCTTCGTCGTGTTCGTCGTGCTGATCTCGGTGCTCGGCTACATGAAGATGAAAAAGCAGCGCGCCGCGGTGAAGAGGGAGCAGCCTCTGGCGCCTAATCCGCCCGAGTACATGTCGTATCGGCACTTTTCGCTGCAGAGCGGCGACCGGGCCGACAACACCTGTCCCAGCTTCATCAGCAACATCGGCACGACCTCGCTCAACTCGTAGCACAAGCCCAACGAGTCCTGCGAGCAGGACAGCATCGAGCTCAAGAGCGTCTCTACCTGCACGGGATTCTACGCTTGAACTTTTTTCGATGAGTCAGTGGTGTGTTATGCGCGTAGAGTGCGGCTCGACGATGCCGAGTGGACGTTTAGGAGTGTGTTGCGTGTACAAAAGGTTTAGCGAAACGGTTAAATGTAATCTCGAACAACGACGACGCGATGAACTTTATTCATTCTTGTGTATTTTGAATGATTGTTTGTGACACGAATCGGTGTGCGACCCTCTTCTTCAAGACTGATTTTCTATGTTTTTTTAATTCTCGAGCTTACGATTCTTATGTCCAATTTTTATTGTAAAAAAAAAATGAACGAGAGTTATAAGGGTAATAACGTGGCAAATGTTTTATATACCTATTAAGGAGAAAATTACGAGATGCTGTACGATGCATATGTATAGTTAATTAGTTATATAGTTGGAAAGAACCACAGAGGAATTTTATCGTTATGGAGTGGACATGCGGCGCGCTAATCTAGATAAGCGCGCGGGTTCGAAAAAATGTTAGCGATTCCTGCCAAGTCACCCGTAAAAATTAATTTAAAATTTTCAAGCGTATATATATATATACATACATTTAATTGGGAGGCAGCAAAGCCTCGCGATTAAAGGTGAAAAATTTGTAAAGTTAAATTGCGAGGCGGAACGTCGCCAATGCGAAGGTCTTTCGGAGAATCAACACTGGCTGTCATTTATTCTCGAGAGATTTCGAGTTGGTAAGCCCGTTTTCGAGATCGCGCGTAACAATTAAGAGATAAAATGAATTCGTGTACATAGATAGAACAAGAAAAAGTATATGAAATAAATAATGGAATCCGGTTAATAAAAAAGTGATGGTAACACACAACAATGTTCATTCAATTAACTCCGTTAAGACCGTCCTTTTTCCTGCTCTGCATGTTTTATATTCCAATTAGTTGGTAATATCCTCGCTTTCCCAAGAATCCACTCAACGTAAGCTTCCTACACTCAACCGCAGCAAAGCTGTCTTAATATATGAATTAATTAATTATAATCGGAAGGGAGGATTAACCTTGGTTGACTTAGAAGATTCTGCGGTTTACTTTGACGGCGTATAATTAGCATGTTACTGACACCGCCACCGTCACCATCACCAGCAGCTGCATCTAAGTAAGTATCAATAATTGCGGGCAAAATCCTGTGTATACGTATGCATTGACTTTGAGTTTCATTGAAAGCTGAGTAAAAATAAAATTTAATGAAAGGACTGCGCGCGGTCTCGTTAAATTTATATAAAGGAACGCACAACAAGCACAGCCGAGAATTACAAACGAAATATTCAAAAGATAAAGCGGGCGCGGTAGAGGTAAATAGACAGCGCTCGCTCTCGCTCTCTCACCGACGCAATGTAATTACGACAAAGAGGTGAGGACAATAATTAATTCTTGGAGTTTCGTCTAACTGTCGCGTGCCTGCACTGGAAGCGCTTAACTACATACATGCATTTTCTCGTTAGCTCTCTCTCTCTCTCGCTCCCCCCACTATGCCTCTCTTTTCACGCTTCGTCGGCGCTGCTTCTGCCGCCGCCTTCTGCATGCCACGCGCGGTTTTGTGCTTTCTGCAAGCGCGAGCTTACATTTGCCAGTTGCACATCTTTCTCGTGCGCTCTCGAGCGTTTCCTAAATTAACTTTTTCGGAGGCCTCTTGAAAATTGATGAAATTACCTTTCAAAGGAACAGTTAAACAATAATGATAGAGAGCGGCTTTTCATCTTTAATACGAGCTTTTTCACTTTTATGGAAAAGATTAATTTATCTTTATCTTATTTGTATATGTAAAATTTCAATGTTGAAATTGATTTTTATTTTGAATTTCAAATATCACAAAATTTACAGGTTTTTGAATAGTTTAAATATTGACTTTTTCTTTGCCGCGATGTAAAAGTCATTCATGGTCGTTTAAACGCCGATTTCAAAACCTGAAATATTGCCTTAAAAAACCTTTTGAAAAATTGACGAACAGTATTTTTTGGAAAACATTTATGCGTTTTCAATATCAAAAGTGTTATCAATATCAATAACTCATGCTCCTGGCATTTTCAAAAATGTATTAACCCTTATTTTTATTTTTTTGGTTATTTGAAATTAACTTTCAATTGTTTAGATATACTGTAAACTTAAAAAACTTCAATTCGCTTAAACTTTTGTGAGCAAATAGTAGATTTTTTAATTTGACCTTTGTGCGTACCTTTGTAAATAATCAGAGTAAATGATTATAATTTACGTTCGAATGCGTTATAAATTCAAACTTCAAATAAGCTTTCCGAAACTTTGCACTTGTTTGTTCACCACGAAATTTTCGGATTACGCACCCGGATTTAACTTTGTAAGCGCACCTTTATTTGCAATAACATTCTCGAAACTTTATAAATGAATAAATTTATAAAACAAATTTAGAATGTAGATGAAAATTTTGTTGAATTGCATTTCCTTAATTAGGGAAAACAGCCTATTAACAACTAATTATATACTTTTGTGCAAATAAATAATATATTAAATTTGAGTAAATTGTTAAAAGATACAATACATTTCAACGTTTAGAGATGCGGAAAACAGATCTTCGGCCACTGAGGAGGCTATCTGGAATCTTACTTTTCGCGCATTCCTCGAGCGAATAACCATTAATATGGGGGAAGGCAGGCGCTGTAACGGGCACTGAAACAGTTGGCCCCCCAACTCGGCAAGAGCCAGCTCGAATTCGCTCGCAAGGAAGCAATTGTATTAGAGTCATTAACCAACGCCAGTCGTGCCTTCTCGCGCACATCCTATACACACGCGCTCGCTCTTAGCCCGCCGCTAGTACTTCCGTAAACACGCGCGCGCCCCGCGCGCTCACTGCAACTTCGCGGCCGGCTCTCACACGAGTTCGAGTCTAATAATACCGCCTCGGAGGCGGCGAGAGAGAGAGCAATTTCGAAAATTATTCATGCGCCCCTTTGCCTAACTTTTTTGCCTAACGTGATATGATTTTAGAGAGGCTATTTCCCTGAATACTCTTGTTGTTCTATCTTTTTAACAAAGAGGATGCTTACTTTTGTGGGCATTGTCTTCTTTTTCAAAACCGCGACAGTTTGCAAAACAAAATAGCCAAACTATCATTATTCCCGGGAGCCGGAGTGAAAACTTTTTTGCCAACGATATTTTTGTTTTCAAACAATATTTTCTAAGCTTTGTTCACGCTTCTTGGAAAAATAGAATCGTTTTATTAAATAAAAAACGGGTATTTTACAAAGAGAACCGTGAATATCCAGTACAACGTATAGCCAGAACCATTTTACTATGTAAACACCGTTCATCCGGGTGCAGCCTTCCGGGATTCAATTCAGTACAATAAAAAAATCATATATTCCAGCAGTTCTACACAAACGAATTAATCTTGAATGAAAAACTAAGAGAAAAATAATCGATCCAACAAGGCTGACGCTTATCGGGATTGATTCATCGTTTCTCCCCCGCGCGGCAAAGTTTTAGACACTCCTCATACTGGGAGGGCTGCGCGCGGCAAAGTAGCACCTTTTTTTTCCGTCGAGCGTCTGTCTGTCGCGCACCCTCGTAGAGAAAAATCTCGCAAGGATGAGGAAGAGCCAGCGAGCGAATGGCTTTAAAAGCCCCGGCCGTAATCTCGTTCGAAATGATTCCATTCTCTTTCTCTCTCGCTCTTATTCGATCGTCCCAAGGGGAGCGTCTGCGCCGGGGAAAGCGATCTCGCGATGTTACACAGCGAGACTGGTGTGATTCGATAAAAAAAAAGGCGTGAGCAAAAAAACGAGGGACGCAGAGAGAGAACGAGGGAGAGGTAGAGACATCAAAGGAGCGCGGGAGAGAACGCATTAATACCAGACTACACTGTGCGAGATCAAATACGAAATTATCCAGCCCTTTTACGGACCTGCGTAAATAATTTCCGGAGTACGATCGAGTTTAGGCGGCGATGTAGAATTTTTTCCGTCCTTTTTTTCGTTTAACGCGCAGCTTGGACGGCTGCGACGACAAAAGGAAAAGTCATTTTCAAGAAGAAATGGGTTGTTCGTTCGGGGATGGGACGTTCGAAGCGAAACGCTCCGGTATATTCTCCAGTATATACTTTGTCCATGATCGAACAAAATTTTATCCCTCTGCTCTAGCTATTATAAATTTATTTAAAGCCAATGCTACTTTATATAAGGATAAACAATTTTTTACAATCCTTTTACTAAATCGTTTTAAATTTTGCTATTAAAGCATAAGAAACTGTTACTAAAGCTGTAAAATAGTATCTCATTTACCCTTTTTAATTTTAATTTACATTTTAATGATTTTAAGTAATATTAATTTTTAATATAATAAAATAAAGTTTTAAAATGAAACACTTGAAAATTTGAAACTCTTAAGTTAAAGTGTTCCTTTTTCTGTTTTTCATCTGCAATACGAAAAAAATCATCCTTATTAGAAGTAGCATTTATCAATATGTACCATTGGAAAAAATGGCAAAATTAGTTAAAAAATTAACAAATGATATAACAAACGTTATAATTATTAACAAATGTTATAAAATTGTTTCCCTAGTTAAATATACTAATTTGAAATAATTGAGAAATGCTAATAAAAAATTATTTTATTTCATTAATAAAGTATATTCTGCATTAAGCTAATTTAATATGAAATGAGGTAAACCTCTGAAATTCATTAAAATTGCATGGCATAATCTGCTTGCCTCTTTAAATAGTCTAGTAAAAAATTTTCTTTTGTTCTTAACATTTTTAAACTTATGTGCACTTAATCATTAATAGCGTCCAATCTTAAAAATGGAATATACAATTTTTCCAATATTCACAATAAAATTTTATTTTATAAGCACTCTTGAAGGATACTATGTTTTATGACAATATATGATTTTGGATAAAATGTACATTACAAATGTCATATCTCAGATCTCAATAATAAATTGAAAGACCTGATAATTGACAAGATTAATTATAAACCTAATTTCTGATAATACCCGTTCACCAATATATGTTCACAAAATCAGTTTTCTGGAAAGATTAAAATGTTACTTTATAAAGTTGCTAGCCAATTTAAAAAATGAATTATTTTTTCAGAAATATAGTGACAGATTTTTTGATCATTTACAGTCATAATTAAGAAATTTAAAATATATTTTAAATATATTTTAGTATACTAATATGCTTAAGTGTTGCTCTAAATTTTCTCAAAAATTCGAAACTTTCAATCGCATATCAAATTACACATTTTTAGAATTTGTAGATAATTCACTTTATATTAGTTTCAACTTAAAATAACATATGAATAAATATTTTGATAAATACTTTGAAACGTATAATATAAAGTAAATAAATGTATATTTTAATATAAGTAATTTAGTTATTTTAATGCATGCCGATCAAATAAAGTATCTGAAATTATTTTGTTTAAATAGATTAAACACCCAATAATTTTCAAAATGTTGCTTTTTGTACGAAAATTCTAGAATGTTTAATATACTTCAAAAAAATGATTTAATAAATAAATAATTTAAAAGTTTCAGTGTAATCTTTAAATTATCTATACCAAGTATTTAAAAAATCAGAAGGCCACAAAAGATCCGAAGTACAGATCTTGATAAAAACTTTTTTACAGTTTCCATTGTTAATTTCATTAAATTAATAATAAAATGTCTTAAATAACAACCATTATTAAAAAATATTCGTAATTTATGGAACTATACTGTATTTTATTATTTTATTATGTGATTCTGGTATATATATCTATCGTATTATATCTCCCGCCTCTCATCGTAATCAAAGAAGTTCAGTTTTTATGATAATTTACGATAACGATGGAATTAACGGTTTTATACTGAAACGAATAGCCTAGATTATGACTGATCCAGTTGAATCCAGATAAATAAAAGTATTAAAAATATATTTATTTAAACGATAGTGGAAAAATTCATAAAGCTGAAAAGTAAATATCAAAATGAACTTATTTGTTTAGATCCGGTATGATACGATGAAACATAACCCTCTGGCAAGTTCATGAATTGTAAATTAGAAAAAAGCCGTACTAAGTAAAGCCAGCAAAAAGTGGTGGAAAATCTATTTTCAAAAAATTACCTCGTTTGGTTTTAATCGGAAGCCAGAGATACAATGGGCAGTAGCAATAATTTCCGAAAAAAGCTTAAAATTCCTGGAAACAATAACGGCGGAAAGGTCGAAAAGAGAAAAAGACGAAGAAAGGCCTCGGCGCTGGAAGTCGAACAAGCCGGCGGCATACCCCGGCGCATAGCCAATATTTTCTCGGACGCGCGCTAGAAGAATTCCGTGAATTTATAAAACGGCAGCGTGGCGGCGGGGGCGCGATTAATATTTATTCGCGCGGCGCGGCTTCAGCGGTAAAAATAAAAAGCAGCGGGCAACGCTCAGCTGCACGCCCTAGCGAATGCAAACGATGCGGAACACACACACACACGGCTCTCTCTCTCGCCAGGGGACAAATGCGAGGGAATTCGCGCTTTCTCTCTCTCTCGGCTTCGCGATTGTTCTTACGATTAATGCGCGCGCCTGATTTCGAGAGTACAAAATCCGAGGACGGACAACAATTCGCGGGTACAATGGCCAGCCTATTATGCGCGATGAATAATGTAAAGGGCTAATAAATGCAAGCGCCCTGGACAATAATTGCGTTATTATCGGCTAATCATTGCGCTTGGGAGCCACTGAGGAATAAGTACGTTTGGAGAAATCTGGGGAAGGTGAAGTTTAGTAAGGGCTGCGGCCTCATGAAATTTATTTCCCGAGCTGTTTATCATTTTTCTGGCAATTGCACAGCCGAGAGATGCTTGCAGTAGCCCCGGACTTGGATTATAAATTAATGTGATTATAAAATTTAATCGAGTAATTTCACTTCTATTACAAGTTTTAGCTGCAGCGCGACTTTTCCTTAATTACAGTTCATCATTATAAAATAACTTTTGAATATTTACAGTGCAGAAACTGCAGCTGCATAAGTACGAATGAAAGAAATTTAAAAGTTTAAAATGGTCAAGTTTTCTTCATTAAACTTTCTTTGAAGTAAGAATTTATTCTGTACTATTGAAAAAAAAGATATTAGAAATAACTTGTAAGTTATACTTGTAACTTTCCCCGAGTAAATTTACACTGCTTTGAATGGCGTTTAAGGGCCGACAAAGACAGTTCTTTATTTAAATCTTTTTATCTGCTGCAATAAATTCTTTCCGAACTCTGAAATATTTTCCTTTTATTTTCCACCGAGTTCCATCAACGGGCCAGCATATATGAGCAAATTGTTTCAGCGCTTCGGGTAATTCGTAGTGCGTGGGTCTCCCGCGCGCAAAACTGATCGATAAGTGAAAAACGCGCGTACGGCAGGCAGTCGCGCTTTTCAATTACCGTTTTCCTCCGCATAATACACATATTTTTCTTCCCTCTCGCAATGCCACGCACGAAATGAGGCGCGGGGGCGAAATGGCGCGTGTCTGGGAAATTGAAAATTCGCGAGCACATCGCGTCTCGAATCCGTGTATACCAAGGGAGGAGAGAGGGGGGAAGGGGGAGAGGAAAAGTCGAGGTTACCGGGGAAACGGCCGTACGTGGAAATAATGGAGCGAGTATGTAGCTTTTATGCACGTTCCCCGTCTTGATCGTGACCAGGAACTGCGTGTCGCAGATGCCCCCCCTGCGATATTGTTGTATTAGCTGCTGCAGTTCTCGCGGTCGAAAAATATAATGCCCGAGACAATACGAGCAGGCAGTTTATTTTAGAAAGCGAGTAATGGTACGCTTAAATAAACAGCGAGGGAAGAGAGGAAGTTTTTCTTTTAGTTTCTGCTTGTTTTCGTTCCTCGCTGCAAGAGTTAGGACTTTTTTATAGTCTCGTTATGAACTTCATTACTAAACTAAGGATCTCATATACATATACATTCAATTAATTTGCCTTTCTTCATTACTTTTTATCTAAATAAAAATTAATAACTTTTCAACTTTTCCTTCAAATCTCTTGGCAAAATGCAAAAATTATAAATCTGCTTTAATTGAAAATTTTTATTATCACTAGGCAAACTTTTTTTCATAATTTATACTATACTTAAAAATTAAACCGTGTACTTTGCAAAAAAATTGAGTTTTAACGGGAACAATTAAAAGCTAATTTAAAATAAAAACCTTTGAGGAAGAAAAATCCAACTACGGTTGTAGAACAAATATTTTCATTCCCCTTTCAGTTTATAAACAGTTAAAACAAATATTTTCTCTTAAAAAATTAAAAATTATGGAACTGCAGTAATTTAAAAGAAAAAATACCTATTAAGCCAATAGAATATAAAAAATTCGAGTATAAAAGTATAAAAGTATTAATATTTTAAGATTAAAATCATTACAACAATATTGATGAATAGCTGGTATATTTTTTTTCAAGCACTAAAAATGAATTTCATTATCAGAAGAATTTTAAGTGATTAATGAATTTCATTTATGAGGTACGATGTGCTCAACGCTGCGCTATATTTCATCAGCTTAAAATTACGAGTTCATCAATAATTTTTACGATCTTATGAAAAAGCCGGTAAGTATCGCAATTAAAAAATTTTCTTTTTTCGCAGCTAACGTAACGAAGTGCCGGAGCAATGAATTATACTTATCCGAAAGTTATAAATGCGCCGAAACTCCTTGGCAAAAGCTTGAGATCTCTGGAGTGTGTGCCGTCAAATCCGTCCACGTGCACACGACTAGTCCTCAATTATTCAGGCGGCTGCTAGCATCACGCGTCCGTTTAAAGCGTAATTCCCTTAATTGTCAGAACTTCATCATCCTTTCGCGGCGCTTGGAAATGATAAATATATTATCGGTAAATTTTCCGTTTAGCACTAGAAAATAATAGATGGATAGAGCGAAGGGGGTTAGATCGTTTTATATAGGATTCTATATCGCGGCGAGGCAGACGCGACTAAGGTTATAATCCCGGATTATCCTGGACAGGGTCCCGTAGCTCATATACGCGGCTGATTTATATAAAAGAGCCTTCAAATAAATGAGTTTCCCCGGATCGCTGCACTGAGAGAAGATTTTTATAAAGATTACAAAACGATTCGGAAATAATTACTATACTTTCGGGGTAACCCGACCA
>UELX01004966.1:0-15525 GCA_900480035.1 Eupelmus urozonus | reverse complement strand
GACTCAAAGACTCTGTGAGGTGTACTATGTTAATTTATAGTCTCTTAATACCCCACATGTTGAGTATGAGAAAAAATGGTGAGGTGAGAAACTTAATCTACAAATCGATCAAAGAGCGAAAAACGACCGCTTTTCACTTTCATAAATTCTGGTTTCTCTCTAATATTACTATAATAGATGCTGTAAAAAAATCGTGATTAAAATCCAAGGTATCGAACATAACCTCCAAATCAATCAAAGGGCGAAAAACGACAATTTTTCAGTTTTTTAAAATTCTGGCTACTCGCACACATTCATTAATCTTTTTATGACGGAATTTAGATATTACGATAATAGACGCTGAAAGAAAAATTGTGAACGAAATCCAAGGTCAGGAACTTAACCACTAAATCTACAAAAGATCAATAAAAGACAAATTTGCTATACATTAAATTCTGGTACCTTACGTGTAAACACTCACTGGTCATTTTTGAGACAAAATTCTAGATATTACCATAATAGATTAATAATTTTAGCAACATTTTTAGTCTAATCAAAAACATTTTTAATTGGATTTATTATTACAGGACTAACCTAGTCAATTATTTGCACGAAATTATCAAAACCAAATTATTTTTTTCCGAGAATCTACAATCTACCACCACTTAAACATCCTGATAATATTCATACTCCACTCAGAGTCCCCCCCCAACACCAGCAACGACTGCAAAACGTATTTACAAACGAAAATTACCGCGCGCTATCTCAGCCTCCCCGCTCGCAACGCATTAAATCACCATAAAGTCAACCACGTGTGCCGTGGCTAAACACACGCGGATTCCAGCAGCGCGGGAACATTAGCTCGCTCGCGCTGCCGGGCGCCACTCGACGAGCGGAAAACCGGAGCAGCGCGCGCCGCCTCGCTCGTAGATAGACGCGAAAACGCAGGGAGCAGCGCGTAATTATCTGCTCTCTCTCACTCTCGCCGTGTACATATAAATCCGTGCTGCAGCGGTAAACCCAATTTATTTCGTTCCGGGGGTGACGAGACGACGGGGGATGGGCGTCAGAGAAGGGCCCTTCGCGGCGACTTGTGAACCACTTGTCGCTGTTACGGCCCCATAAATTCAAGCGAGCGGCGAGGATGAAGACTCGGGCTGTCTTAATCGGACGAGTGTCTTACGTGTGCGCGCATTCTTCGAAGACGGCTGTGTTTGCAGCAGGAAGGGAGGAGGGGAGAAGACCGGGGGCCGATATCCTGTTTGCCAAATGCGATTAGAGGTTAAGCTCGTTGATTAGCTCGGCGGTAAACATTATCATGCGATTAATTTGATTATTTGCCGAGGCACGTACGAGGAGAGAGAGGAGATGGCGTGTGGGCGAATCTGCGGTAAATGTGAAATTTGTCCTACAGCGCTAGTGATAGATTCAGAAGTTGAAAAAAATTTATCAATAAATAAAATAAAAATATTAAATTAAAGTATGTAATTTTACAGTAATTTTTATGATAGACAGCCGATCGGCTTAATTACCGCAGTGACGAAGCAAAGTCAATATCTTTCCCTGACTTCAATCCCGTCGTCTCTTACGGCTCTCCTCTCGTTCGGTAGCTCGTCGATGACTGACGGTTCCTCCTCCACTACCCTTCCTCTTTCTCGCTCCTCTTTGTCGGTCCGCCAAACCTGCGCTGCTGCTCGCGCGGTGGTCTCCTCTATATTCCTCCCCCTACCTCGACTCTCTCTCTCTCTCTCCCCACGGACCGGTTTAAAGCGTATTAATTAACCCTTTATTAGAGTCGAGCGAAAACCGCTAGGCTGGCGCGATGAGCTCGATTCAGCGCCCGGGCAAACTCCCTTGCGCTTGCCGCGTCTCTGACGACGACGAAGCGGGGCCCTACTCGCCTCTTCTCGCCGTTGTCATCCAGTATTTATGAAAAGCCGCCCGGATGCTGCGCCCTTCTTCTCGCGGGCTCACTTTTATCCGGTTTTCGCGCCGGCTGGCTCGTTCTCACTGTTTTTCAGAATGAACTGCTCGGGAGGTGAGAGGTTATGAGAAGAGGCATGGTGTTAAGTTGGCTGAACTTTGGTGGGAATGTTGTTCTAAGGGATTTTGTAAAATTTTAATTTTGTAGGGATGGTTACTTTTATTTTACGACTAAGATTTCTTTGAAAGATATAATAAAAAATTTTATGTTTTTAAGTTTGTTCTCTATTCAAGAAATCAGTTGTGTACGATTAATCAACTATCGATTCAAACTAAATTGAACTAATATTGCTCCTGAATAAAAATTAATGTTTTCAAATAATTTATTTTAATTAATTCGATTTATTAAATTACATTCCGGAATCTAACTTTAGAAATTCACGTTGAAGAACGCAACGGAAAATATCCAATATCGCTTAAACAGACATACTAAGCCGTCAAATTACCTTCGCATCTCTATCCCCCATAAATATAATTACTTATCACGAGCAACCAGCTACCTCGCGCAAAATTCTTCGGTTTTACAAGAGCGAGCCGCGGAAATTTAGAAGCCCCTCGCTGGCGCCTGTAGTTTAAAGTGGTCGTCTCGCGTAATGAACAGAAAGAGCGAGTACTTAGAGCGGCGCGGCGCGGCACCGCGCAGAAACATTACCGGCGCTAAGGAATTTCAAGAGTGACGCCGAGAAAACAGGATGCATTATTAATGCCGGCGTATAGGTAATTAAAGTAAATGGCTTAATTGCCAGGAGGTCGTAGTGGAAAGACTACCTCTGCGCTAACACTGCTGGGGTGCGTCTCTCGGATCTTCCGCCTTCTTACTTCGTTCGTTCGTCAACAAGGAAGTTTCTATTAAATTTCGTATTTACCCACGTTGTCGGACCAAGGAAAATCATCGGGCAAGGAAATGTGAGCGTGAGGTTTCTGAGGCGAACGTAACGGCAGTGTCGTTTTTTTTTGGTCTTTTATAGGAGTACTCTGTTAAGATTTAATATATTATGCTAAAGATATATTCTAATTGTCAATTTTTATGTAATTGTCTGAATCAGATTATATAAAAATACGATCTTACCTTTGATTTTCTTTAATTGTGACGAGATTATAAAATACTATTCTCATATCTTTGTAAATAGAAAGCTTAGAACAACCGTTCTTTTACAACTCCATACAAGAAAAGCAAACAATGACAACTAGTCCCTCGCAGAAAGACAATTCCAAAAGCACCTCAGAGTCCCGACCGAAAAGAACGACCCAGCGACGCATCGCGTGGGTAAAAGTGAAAGAAGGTCGTTTATCTGGCGAATGGTTCACATATATCGCTACCTAACGCAACTGTATACACTCCCCTCCCTGTAGGTATCCTCGTATATGCGCTCGAGGGGTGAGTGTGCTCAATTTGCCACGTCGAGGGTCGCGGGCGCGCGCGCGAGCTGCGCTACTGCTCCTGTACAACTAGAGGAGAGACCTTAAGAGAGCGAGGGTCTCCGTCGAGATGTAGGGCCTCGGGTGCTACGATGTACGACGGGATCTAGATGAGATTGTCCCGCTAGGCGCTCGCGCGCCGATGCCTATACGATCACCCTTTAGCCCCTTCGGATCTCCCTTCTTCTACCTATATACACGATAAACTCTTAGAGACGAGGGAGACGAGGGAATGTACTACTTGGCTTTTTACGGCCGGGATGGGACACGAGTCGATTTTCAAAACGACGGCAATTTAATTACTCGCGAGCGCAAGCTCGCTAGATGGATGGCTCGCCAAGCGTGTGTGGAGAGATGTAACGCGAGGGGAGGGAGGGAGGCCAATAAAAGTCGAGTTATTAGAGTTATTAGCGTTACGGCGCGTGACGAGCGCGCTGCTCGAAACGTTTCGTGCAACTGTCACGTTCGTTCGAGCAAAAATTTTGATTGTTCACATTAGCGGCTGGGAGGGTGGGATGGGGGAATCATTAGTGGGGAATGAGTTTTACAAGGGATTGGTTTGAACGTTAAATTATGGTCTTGGTTCATTTATCTGATTTTTTAAAAGGATTTAAATGTACTCTGGATTATCGATTTATTTTTTAAATAAACACGAATTTTCAGAGTACTGAAGGCTAGAGCTAAACGTTCAGTGTGCGTCCTTTAGTTTGGCCTTGTTCTCCCTGCCCAGAAATATGAGCGCAACATAAAATCTAGACCATAAACCAGCGGCGCTTCGAAAAGGGGAAGCCTATTTAGTAAAATCTTTTACGACACTGTATTCATCAGCTGTTACGAAACATCGAGATCACCGAATTCGTCGTCACTGACGTCGGCATCGGCAATCGCTCCGCTAACCCATAAACTCTTAACGGCGCTCGCCAATTTAATTACACAAAGCCAAAGCCAACCCCGCAAGCTTTTAATTATAAAGCGCGTTGTTCGCCAAATCATGGCAATATGCCTGCTCCTCCGAGCCATCGACTTGCAGAAATCAGGGCTTATATATCCGACACTGATCTCCATATCTCCGGCGTAGTGCTTAGGGCGCGCAGCGTGCGCTTGATGGCCTTATCCTCCGGGCGAAAAGCTCCGAGGAAGGTCGTGCACGCGAACTTGAGAGTTTAGACGCGCGGCGGAGGGATATGAGACTAGACAATACGGATATTAGAGAGCTCCGCGGCTGGCGCGTAGCGGGTATAAAGTAGACGGCGACGAGCTGTCGATATATCCGAGAGGAGTAACGCGAGTAGACAAACTCGCGGGGAGAGAGAGAGAGAGGAGATGTTCTGTGTTGAGAGAGCGGGTTATCGAATCCGCGAGCCGCGCACCGCGAGAAGATGTAAGCGGAGACGCGCGTTCGTTACAGAAGCTGTGGAGGCGATGGTGGTATTATTATACCGCGCTGCGTAATTGTGACTCGGCGCTGGCTGGAGTAATTAAGATTTTTGAGCCGGAGTTTGAGGTATTACTATCTGTGTGTTAGGGATTTGATGGTGATTGTAATAAGGATATCAAGTATTTTCTCTCGGGTTTGTGCGTGATGTGAGTGAGATGATGAGTTTAATTAATGAATATTTGATATATAAACGGATAAATTAACGATTTTAAGAAGAATTTTACAGCGGAAAACAGTAAAATTTTGAACAGCTTACTTATATTTTGAAAACTGGAGCAACAGCTTCTTTAAAACAGTCAATAAAGATTTCAATCTCAGTAACCATCTTAAAATCGACAAAATATATAGATTTTAAATAAGACGTAAAAAGGCTATTAAGAAGCCCCGAGTTTAATTCACTCTCCACGCACCCTCCGCAGATTAGACCGTAAATATTTATTCGAGGCCTCCAAAGAAAGAGCAAAAGAAAAGAACGCAGGAGAATCTTCACGAGGGGGTAAGGGAGCGAACCTTAGCCGGGTTATGATTGCCCCAGCTTGGTATTCGCGTTCCGGAGACGCGGAGATTGCAGTCGCGATATCCCAGCCAGCGGTGGGAGGGGCACGAGACGTAAAAAGACTAGCGGCAGAGAAAAAGAGAAAGCCGAACCGCTTGTCGCACGCGGAGGCATCGAGCGTTTTGCGACGGCTTATACGTGGGCGCAAGCTCACGTGTCTATATACGGTGGATAGACAGAGCAGAGAAAGAGGAAGACAGAGTCAGGAGAGCTGTTTAATGGAGCTCGAGCCATTCTGGAAATTTGATCGGCGAGAACAGCCAGCCAGCCATTCTTCCTTCCTCTCTCGTCTTCCGTCGTCGCTCGCTTCTATATATACACACACGGAAGCCTACGCCACCCCTACGCAAAGCTCTCTCTCTCTCTCTCTCTCTCTTTCTTGCTCGCGTCTCATTTCAGCGGACGGATTCGAGGTTCTACCAACTTTGATTTGATTCCGCTTCCTTTCCATCCCCGTCGTCGTCTTCGGCTTCTTCTTCTTCTTCCTCCCGTCGTCTTTTCTCCTGGAACTACTGGCGCTACAAATCTCGCGCATATAGCGAGGGATAGAAAAAGCGGCGGGTTGATTTTAAAGAATCCTCCTTGGGTTATCGGCAGTTTCCTAGGCGATCTAGACCCGGATGCGGGTATTGGCCGGAAGGATTTTTCCCTCGAAGACGATGCGGCAACGAAACTCCCTGCTTGAGCCTCCTTCTCAGACGCTGCTAGATTATTTATTGCTCTCTAAGATACTGATTCGCTGTGAAGGGTTTTTGAATTATCGATGGCTTTTTATTCGTTGAGAGGGTTATTGAGACTGCGAGAGGTCTTTAGTTTTTACGTTTATAGTGGATGCTGCGCAGGATGTGCGCATATAAAAATGGTAATACGTCAGTTTGTGAGAGGTTGTAAAGGAATTTTGAATTAATAAGTTGGAATACTTTATTTGGTATAGGAGAAAGAAGAATGATGTGCGATTTTGTTTGTAAAATAGGGATTATTGTGGTGTTTTTAATGAAAATGTTATTTTTACATATTTCTTGTATAAATGAATGAAACAGAATCCCATTGAATAAATTAACTTCCGTATCCCAGTAGAAATTTGAGCAGTTATTGGCCCGTTAGCCAAGTTAGCTAAGCTGCTTTGACTAGATACTGACCGGAGCTACTTGAAATTCTAGTAGGGTGTACGCATAAAACGTCTGACCTAATGCTATCCACGCTCTGCTGCATCAATATAGGTAATTACTACATCCACAGAATACCTTTGCCCTATTAATTATTTCAATTAAAAATAAAACTTTCTTGAAAATCAATTCTACAGATTCTACCACTCCCTTTTAACGAATCGCACTAATCAAACTCGAATTCTTCCAGCTCCTAATTAAATGTAAGCATTCCAGCTCTATCCAAATCAATTTTCCAGCGATCTCCACGGAGCACTCGGCAAACAATCGGCCTCTAAAAAGCTTGCTTTTCGCATTATTCAGCCTGCCGCTCTTTCTCTCTTGGCGCGCGTGAACTTTAATTAGCTCCGGGGCTAAAGGTGACGCGTCGCCCAAAGGCCAGCACCAGCGGGAGTAGGATGCGTCACTGCATAAAATCCAGCGGATAAGGAAGGCGCTAGAGGAGGGTCAAAGAGGGGTCACACATATACACACAGAGGGATATTATGTCGGCGATTTCGGAAGGATAGGCTTGTTTGCATGGCCATTCTCCGTGGCGCGCGACCATCATCGGGAGACCCCGCCCCCCACCCACCCTGGGTCATTACTCGGACGGCAAACACACTTCAGCCCTTGGTCAGCCCCTTCGCTAGCTCTCTCTCTCTCACTCTCTCTCTCTCTCTTTTGTATACCGTCCCGTCGTCAGAGCGGCGGCGGTTGTGGCTCTCTGTATCGGCATAAGATTTGTATTTAAATGAGCTCTGCCATTAATCTGCGAGAGGTCGTGCGACGAAATTGAAAATTCGCCGAAGTTGGATACTGGTCAGCGTTTTTCTTCCACCCTCTACGGCCGGCCTTCGTTTTCTCTAAAATTTATGGACGAAGTGCATTCGTCGACGAGTCGTAAAACAGCTTGTTTTTTAAAGTATCGCTTGCTGTAAAGGTCGTGCGCTCCTTTTTATGCGGCAGTGAAAAGGCGACTCGTCGCGAGGATTGTTAGAGATGTATGTGGATCTGGAAAGAGTTATAGCGAGCGTTCAGATGGCGATTGTCGGATGTAAATACGAAATTTAGGTTTAACGTCTAATAAAATTTTTAATAAAATTCAGTACGTACTTTTCTATTTATTTTTAATATAACGGCAAATTAATAACCAAATAATTTAAACATTGATTTCTAGAAGTACATAAACTATTTTAAAATCCGATTCAACTATCAAGTAAACGACTTTACTACGCATCATTTACGCAGTAGTAACTACTGCCGAAATAATGAGTGGTCCGTGCGTATTCACTGCGTCGTAACGAAGAGAAAAAAAAAACAACTTTAGAGACTTCTTAGAAGAGAACTCGAGGCGCAGAAGGTACCAAACCTCTCGAGCCTCTGCAAAAGATGACCGAAAGTCCGTTCTTCCCTTCGACGAAGTTTCTTCGCCGCTACGCAAGAAGTGACCATCGCGCACCGGTTATGAAAGGGTGCATCATGGGAGCAGAGGAAGAAAGACGTCTATAAGATATGTCCGCGAATAATGGAAAGGGAGGAAGAGGAGGTAGGGGGGTACTCGAAGGGACAGATATCGAGGTCTAAGCACGTTCTCACCCTTGGCGCTGGCCACGAGGACCCTCGGTGGGGCCTAACGAGCGGCTTTGTCATCCTCTCGGTACTCTCTCTCTCTCTCTCTCTCTCTCTCTCTCTCTCTTGCACTCTCTCTAGCTTTCTCTTTCAATGATTGTGTGTACGTATGGTTGGCTTAGTTCTTGATGGCTGCGTAGACCGTTTCGCACTTTGTCTCTTGGACCGCGGGTTATAATTCTCTCTCTCTCTCTTTCTCTTTTAATGATAGCTTTTAATGATTGAAGGTGCTCTCGTGACTATCAAGATGGTTGCATTTCCCACGGTCGAACGAATGATTAATGTATATATTCTATCATTTACGTAGATATATTTATTACAGATATATAATAATCAAATTTAAAATATTTAAAGAAATATATATATATAGAATAAAAGACATGCCATATCTTTATAAACAATAAATATTCCACTAACATTAAAAAAAAAAGAAGAAAAAACGGTACATCTCTCTAAGGATCTTGCAAAATTGATTGACACTGAGAAGGAAAAGCCAGGCTCTCAGCCGCGGCAAAAGTCAGAAACGACAGTTCGCCGGACAGTTTCTTGCGGCTCTCGATCCACAGGGCGAGGGCGAGGCTCTCGCGCGCTTGGAAATTACACGGACCACCCAGCTAGAGTCTCGTTGCGCCTTGGGAGTTGGCAATCAGTCAGCCGGCGCTTTTCCTACGGCGCGCGAAGGTGACCTCGCGCGGAGAGAGCGAGATACGACGACTGGGGGCCGCTCCATCACTTCCGGTCTTGATGTATGCGCGCCTCGCGCCGAGTACGAATCGCCCATGAATATATGAATCGAAGCTGCGCGCGAGCGTCGCTCGGATACGAAGTTGTACGTATGTATATATGTGTGCACGAGGACGTACGGAGCGAGTCTCTCTCCTCGTGTCTCTCTCGTGACCTCGGGCGGCGGCCTTTCGTTTCTAAATGCGATATCTTCCACGACCTGAGTTAATGTCATCGGGGACACGCTAAAATATTATAGAGAAGAGGGAGGAAGAGAAGTAGCATATGGATGAGAAGGCGAGGGAGTAGACTATGATTTCATGGGAAAGGTATAGAAAATTGGTTAACTTTAAAATAAAAGGTGTGAGAGGTGTCGTGCTTTATTATGCGTATTTAAAATTAATATAGCGTTGAAACAAAAAAGAGCAACTAAAAGGAGAACAATCTTTCCTAAAAGACTTCAAGTAGTAATTATCATCTTATAACCTTTTCATCATTTGATAAATCACTTTATGTTTTCATACAATGGTGTAGGTGGATTTCATGAGATCGTCATTTATTAAGTTTACAATCACCACTTAACTGAAATTTGTAATTTATAATTTATTTGTGCATCTGTTATTATATAATTAAATTTTTCTTATAAATTTTAAAAGGAATTTACTGCTATGTTAATTCTGAAGCCAGGAATTAGTATACCCGAAAAATTCCAACTATCGCCATAACCACCCATATTATACAACAATGCCCCAAGAGGGTCCAGAAACGCGTAAGTCATTGTTTCGGTCCGCTCTTCCGGACAAACAGCTGACCCCTCTCTCTTACACTCCCTAAGAGAGAAAGAGAGAGCGAGAGGGAGAGAGAGAGAGATAGAAGCGAAAGTCCAAGGCTTTAGAGAAGCTTAACGAGTCTCTCGGAGAGAGAAACTCGCTCTCTTGCAGCTCTCTCGCGATATTACAGGGTGGTAATGGAGTTAATTGCCCCGGCACAGAGAGTGAGAGAGAGAGAGAGAGAGAGAGAGCGTCGCTAGAGCCGTGGGGGAGGCTTACAACTTGAGACACGCCGTGCACCTGATACCAACAAATTGCCCCGCTTCTTACCTTGGGCTCGGCCGAGTTTATCCCAGGAAGACGCGCGCATGCCGGCCATTACGAGGGTACGAGAGACACCGCGAGCGAGCAAGCGGAGGGAAATCTCACTCGTTATGAGGGTTGCGCTTGAATAAGAAAGCGAAGAAGGGTCAAGTGCTTACTTACTTCGCTCGGATTGCCACAGTCGAGGCTGCCTGCCGGGATTACACGGGGCGTTAACTGCCTGGATGGAAGAGTTTCTGCTGCGTGTTTTCTTCCGTTGCTGTTATTGAGCTGGCCAATTTCACGTTTCGAGCTCTTAAGGATGAAAGTGATGCAGTGGTTATCAAGCTTTTAAAATTGGATAAAGGAGCGATTGGAGTTTACGTGTAGTACGTGGAAAGTGGTGACAGAGGTGGGATGCCATTATAGTTTGTTTTTCATTTCATAGTTTTTATTTGAAAATATATATATTATTTGTCAAACTGAATTATTTAAATATTTATTGAATAGAGCAGTAGCTAGAAAAGCTTCTTAGCTTTCAAATTTTATACGGAAATGTATTTTCATGGTCAGTAATTACGATGCAGTTTCCAAACTCTCGACAAAACCACTTTAAATAAATGTCCTTTGGTGAAATAATAATCCTCGTTACTCAAGCTCTCGAATCGGGTACGTACTTCTCAAAGTAACGCATCAGTATACCTGCGATCACTGTAATCATCTTAACTTTTGTCTCATTACCTTGCCAGCGGTCGACTGATTAGTACGTACAAATGAATATGGCGCTCCCTGGCAAACGAAATATATTAACGTGCGCTCCTCGAGTCCTGATTTATAATGGAATTTGGCCGAGGGATTAAGCATCGTCGCGCGATCCTTCCCTCTCTAGCGCTCGTTTGAAAGTTAGCGGGCCGAAAGTGTGAAGCCGTGAAAGTACAACGCTCGGGGACAAAGTGACTACTCGACGCGAAAGAGTGAGCTAGAGAGAGGGATCTAGCGTAGTATATCCCGTTGTCCGCGTAATTCGACGTAGGACCGTCCGGAAAGCGAGCGAGAGGAAGAGAGAAAGAGAGAGAGAGAGAGAGAGAGAGAAGCGCGAAATAGGATAATGCTCGCTCTCGCTCTTTTGCCAAGGGACGCGCGTAACACAGAAAAGACATTAACCGTTCGCTGCAGCGGGAACATACAGCGTGTCACAGTTCGCTCGAGGAAGAAAGAGCTAGCTCTGCCTGTCTCTTGCTCTCGCAATATACGTGTGCGCGATTGTATAGGTATATACTTCTGCGGATGGCGCTGCGAAAGAGAAACCGCGAGAGCCATTGGCTGAGTCCAGAGGGACGGACCAGTGCCGTTCGCGCAAAGCCACGTTGACTTTTGAAAGGACCACAGGAAGACGAAAACCATCCGTTAAAAGATAATGATGGTGAGGTTTTGGAAATTTGAAGTGTTTGATGAGTTGTTTTAAGTATGTCTAATGGAATCATCTAAGCTCAGTTTTTATAGTGAATTTTTTCTCAGTAATTATCTTTAATTTGAATTCTTTAATTTAAAGATCTTAACAAATAAATACAAATATACGAAAAATGAACTGATGTGAGTTCTAAGTAGGCCTGTGTCTAAATTCTGAACGTGACCTCTATCTGTCAGCTTCGTCACTTGCTCATCTCGAATTACATCGAACACGCGATCACGTCAAATCGCTTCGTACTCGCTTTCCTTACCTGCATCGATTGGTTCGTGTTTCGCGAATCACAGCTGAATAATTTAATAGAATCAGATTACATCGATGATCCAAATCGTTGCATATAATAAGATTTCATAGGTAAAATTTGATTAATCAGTATTCATTTTCATTTAATCATATGTATTATACAATTAAGAAACAAATAATTACGTCTTATTATAATAGAAATATCCCAATAAGTAATAATATTATTAAATAACTATTTAAACTCAAGTTAATGATTTATAGACGGTAAAAAATAATCAAAAAATAACCGCATTTAACAGTCTCCAAACAAAACTCTTTAGATTATAAAAACACATTTAAATATATCACATATTATCTAGAATAATATGTAATTGACCTGAAATTAAACGAAAATCCTAAAATACTTGGAAATAGAGGTGGATTTGAAATCCCACTAAAACTCACTTTACAAAATCATTTGAAAACACTGAATCCATATTCAGAGCTCATCATAATATGGTTCTTCAACTTTCCCAAACCCACGAGCTTTAAAATTCATTACGGAACTCCAACAGGATGTAAAAACATCATCTCCAAAGCTCTGTAAGCCCACGTGTAAGCAAACACTATCTGCGCTCGTTCATCCAAACGAAGTGCATAATACACAGACGCACCGTCCTGCGCAGCGAACAGCAAATCACGCAAATGTCTCTTTACTTTAAAATATTTATCCAGGGGATTAGAGCGGGCGCGGCGGAGCTCCTAAACTTTGTTAGAGGGACTCCGCTCTCTAAAATCGGTGGGAGAGATTTGAAAATCCGAATTTAGGACGAGAGGGTTGGCCGGGGCGCATCGGTCCTAATTAAATGGATAACGAGCGCCTCGGTTAAATCCGGCTCTTTCGGACCGAGGCTTGTACCAGCGGCATAGGATAGAGTGAAGTAATAGTTATTCGGCAGAGAAAGAGAGAGGGAGAGAGAGAGAGCGCCGGCCGCGCCATTATCGTTGCCGCAGGAAATCATAATCGAGAAATTGAAGAGCCGCGCGTCTAGGTCCGAGACTGCACGGAAAATCAAAGTTCCAGTGGTATTAAATGCTAATGAGAGAATAGCTTGTCCGTATGTGTGCGCGCAAGTGTGCGTGGGTGCATGTATGCGCATGTTTGTGTGTGTATATCCGTGCTAGAGTAGAGAATACGTTGATATAGATCTCTACTTAGGCATTAGCCACGCTAAGTCAATAAGGCCTCAAAAATTTTCGAGAGTTGAATGAGTCTCAAATAATAAGTAAGTTATTAGAGTGAAATTAATTTGTCTATTTTAAAAAGAATCGATACTGGATTCCAGCAGATCTGTTTTTCTTCATAAGTTTTTATTTTGTACATCATTTTTTGTGTTCACTCCAAAAAATGTATTGTATTGTGACAAAGGCGAAATCGAAACGTCGTATCGTAAAAGCATTTACGCTAAATTTTAAACTGAATTGTATAAAATTAATGTAACTTATTATTTTTTTTTAACAAAAAATAAATAATTTATTAAATAAAATAAGTACAATATAGTAACTAAATTTACTATTCTTCGCGAAATAAAACAGTCTCTTACATAAATCATAAATTTATAGCTCATTCAAGAGTAGATAAATACTCACACTTTGTTACTTTAATAAACCAAACCCCTTATTCGTTGCTCATCTTAGTACCCAATACAAGCCAGCTCCTCTATCGAACAGATCGTCCGAGCGCAATCTTCTCCCACTCCCGAACTCCACCACTTCAAAACTCAACGCGAGAAAGTTAAGCGCTTCCCACTCTCTCTCCTTCTCTCTCACGCAGGTGGTTATCGGTACATTTCAGACTTCGATTCTCTCTCCCTTCCCAGGGGTGGCGTCCGCCTCGGCGGGATTAAAGAACAGGCGGCCAATTTTTCCGAAGCGCAGCGCACTACGCGGACTGAACTTTAAATTCTCGCCTCCGCGAGGCCTTAATCCGCGCGGCTTAAAGGGCTTAGCCCTCCGCGCGAGAGGGCGAATAGGCGCTCGTCAGAGGCTGGAGAGAGAGTAGGTTTATTAGCGCCTGGATTTCGAAATTCTTTTCATCGCGGGACAAGCGCGCGCCCGCGTTTACATAAGCGAGTTCCCCAGATTGCCTTTTTGATATGTAGATAAGGGGGTGGGGCTGCCGTCGCTGCTGCTGCTGCTGCTTTTACGCCGTTTACGCTCCCCCGCGTACTCGACGCGACGCGACTGTGCGCCTTTTTAGCCGGCACCTTCCGAGCAAGTGGGATGCGCGAACGAGTTTTATATACTTTGCTCGTTAAAGGTTCTCGAATAATTTCGTTTTGATAAGCGGCTGGGCTGGAGCTGTTTCGTGCTGTAAATAAGAGCTTTGGAGTTTGAAAAAGCATGTAGTTGGTTGTAAATGATCGATAAGGAATTAAGTAACGGTTGTTTATTGATTTTAATTCCTTCTTTTATGTGGGAATGTATTAGATTAATTATAGCGATCGGTTGTAATTATAGTAAATGATTAAATATATATATTTAGATTGATTGTATGCTGAGTTCGACAATAATTATATCTTAAGTGGATAATGAGAAGCTATTCAGTTACGTTGATATCATTAACGTATACATGCAACTAATGTAAAGCTCGCGTTTATAATGTTATGTCCATACAGCGTAAATAGAACTCCACCCATAATAGGTAGTTACTTTCTAAAAGAGTAAAGTTCTCGTATTACTAAGAACATAATAATAGACTGATATAAGCATTATCGTTGATCAAACAAGTATTAATAAAATAGAAAAATTGAAACAATATAAATGTGAGAATAAGTTTCACTTTAAGATAATTTATTTTTATCCGTGCGTAGAAAGAACTTTTATAGCTATAAAAAGATACAGTTAAAAGGTGTGACTATAAGGTATAATTATTATATCCCCCATAGGATATTTAAAGAATATACATACGTAAGAGTAATTAAAATATCGATTAATATATAGCACTACTACAGCATACGTACATTTTATTTAATTTTTGTATAATAATAAAATTCAATTCAAAAACGTTCTCAAAACAAGAATAATTCAATGGTATTTTTATAAAAAAACATTCGCTCACCCGAGTCTCCTTAAATTCGCGCAACAAACTTTTCTCCGGAAAAAAATCCAACAATTTTTAATCCCTCATCTTGATATTTCCGAACCGTCGTTGTCGCAGATGCGATTTCCTCCTGCCTTGCTCGCAGGAAATCGCAAGTTAGCCTTGGCGGTAATCGCCGCAGCCGTCGCGGGAAGAAGGAGAGAATTATGGGTGGCGGCGGGCATGACCGGGGATATAAACAAATTACACGCGAATGGTTTCTTGGCGGTGATTAGCGGTAAACCTCGTTAGGAAAGTTTCGCCCTGGAGCTCTCGGCGCCTGGGACGTCGTCGACGTGCCCGGGCAGCTAGCAGCCGACCGACGTCTTTTAGCGCTGACCTCGCGAACTGGACGCGGCTGTTGACTTTTAAATATTTGGATTTTCATCAAGGTATTTTGTTTGGTTTGAGGAAATCGATGGGGTTGATTGTTCAGTTGTTGTAAAAAAAGTTGATTTGAAAAGTAAATGATATCATTCAAGGTGTAAGATTTTTTAACGATTTTTTGACTGAAGAGACTAGATTACCCTCAATTCTTTAGCACTCAATTGCTTAAACTTAATTTATTATACTAAAAAAATGTTATTTTAAGATATTTATGAATATAAAGTAAAATAAATGTTTAAATTGTTATCAAATAGAATTTAGGCCATGTTCTATTACCTCACAATAGTACATTGTTTAACAAGTGAGGTATAGTTGCCAATAACGCACGCGGGCACGAGTTGACGCACGAGCGTAGCGA
>UELX01004965.1:0-15528 GCA_900480035.1 Eupelmus urozonus | reverse complement strand
TCTCTCTCTCTCTCTCTCTCTCTCTCTCTCTCTCTCTCTCTCTCTCTCTCTCTCTTCCTACCACGTCCAAACACATACCGCTAGCTCAACATGTCATATCGTCGAAAACAAGAAAGCCCCAAACAACGGATTGAAATTTGCTTCTCAAAACGAGAGAGAGATACGAAGGTATAGAACTGGACCGAAGGCGCAAAAACGCCAGACAACCAATACTCTCTCACACACACACAGAGACAACATTCACATATCCACGAAGGCAACCGCAGAGAAATAAATAAAGGCCACACGTCGGAGGGTTCGGCGCCTACGCGCGCAAACGTAACCAAACGCTGGCGTTGCTGGGCCGTATTGATTTCGTCCGTACAACTGGACAACTAATCGCTCCCTCGTTGTCGTCGATTCCTTTTGCCCTGGAATGATGGAAAACGAGCCAGCGGGTCCGGAGTATCGATAGAGAGAGAGGGAGGTTGGCTGGCCACGGCTTTCCTCTTTTGGAATGGAACAGCGAACGAGGGTGTGTAGTTTATTGCGAGTGCGCCAGCCCGGTGAAACTGTGTTTTTGAAACTTCGTACTCGAAGGACAAATCTTTTTTCGACCGCGAATCCAGCCGATGGGGTTTGCAGTTAGAGATAACGAATTGTTGGGTTCTAACGTTTTTTTAAAGGTCACTGATTTTTTTTTTTAAGGGCGTTATCGGAGCAATATTGTTCAAGCGCTGTGCTAAAAGTTTTTCTTTTTTGGTTTGACAGTTTAATGGTGCGAACTATAGCAGGTTATTGCCTTCTGTGATAAATGTTGTCAAATTGTTATATTTTTCGCAAACGTCATTACTTTAAAACTGCTTGGATTAATGAATTCTTCCTCGTGTTTACACACTTCATGTTTACTTTAATAGATTAAAGAAAAAAAGAAAAAACATTAGTCCAAGTCCTAATCGAAGTCATGGCGCGCTATAAATAACCGGAATTTATAACTGTACAACTTTCCGAACTCCGAACACTAGCAGCAGCAGCAGATAGATAGATTAGATAAACCACGCGCGAAAAAGAAAAGTGGAGAGAGAAACTCTCGCAGCGCGTATAGGCGCTGATCCATCGAGCTTTAATCCGTTAGCGACCGCAGGGGTCAAGCCTCCACGCCCATCGTCGAAAATCGCACCCCCCGCCGGAATACAAACTATCGACGTAAATATCGGACTCGACCGCGCGAAATGAGGCCGCGAGAGAGCCTAGGAGGGGAGTTACGAGGTGGCGAGGGAAAAAACATATACCGGCGTTTTCATTTGCATATATCGAAAAGAGCGGAGCGCCGGAGCGCGATTGAAATTTTTTTGCCTTAACTCCTTTTGGCCGCGAGTTTGCGCCGGTTGTCGGCTTTGGGTAACGTACGGTTCGTATACTGTCGCGCGTTATATTTTTTGCCGATCGTTCGCTCGCTTTCTTTGTTTCGATTTTCGAATCTGGCCCGAGAGTTTGCGTATTGTCTTTTATTTTTGTGCGCCGGTCTTTTCGGAGGCGATACTAGAGATGTTTATTCATTGCGTGAGTGATTTGTGAGCTTTGATTAAAGACTTGTTTGTGTTCTATTTTTCTAAAGTTGTTACTTTAGATATGAATTGATAATAATCTAAATAAAACGAGCTTTTAAAAATTTCTGATAGAAGAGGCAAAGAGAAAGTTTCTTTCAACAAAACTATTTTTATAGGTGCAGTTTGATCACCACACGAAACATGAAACTTATGAGAAAATTCTTTTCGCTCGATAATGAAAATCACGAGAATCTATCGCGAAATGTCTTGTCAAGAATTCAGTGAATGCATCCTTACAGCTGCACGAAATCATCTGACGAATTCTCATTTAGCTCGTGCTCTCTATCCCCTTTGTCTTTCTTTGTTGGTCCTGCAACAATGTTCTACTCAGTAGAAAAACTAGCCCCCAAAAATAGCCCAAACTTCTATGAGAATTCCATGGCGTTGAAGGATAAGGAAGGAGAATGTGGATGGGAAAATATTTTTATCGATGCAATACAATAAAAAAGTTGCGATCGTGTGCATGAGTTAATAGAAATATTATAGTGACTATAAATTTAATTCATTTGGTTATTAATCATGTAAAAAAGAAATAGTTTTTCGATACATAATGTACTGTAACATTAATTAAAAACTTTTTTACGAATCCTATCTTATATCAATCTTCTAAGTTATCGATACTTATAAAGTATCATAACAATAACTTTAATTAATTAAAAGAGAAAAGTTAGAATAAGAAAACAAAGCAGCAAAATTTTGCGTTTCTAATGTACAAATTTTCTTTTATTTTTCAGAATGTTCATTTCCATCGAGGTGGGAAGGCAAGTGGTTCCAGAGCGGCGTACGCCAATCGATACTCATATCGAAAAACATCCTCTCCAGTAAAGGAACTTGCCTCCGCAACGAGGGCGATAAGTTTCTTCTAGTAGATGAGTAAGTAAAGTTTCCGATCGCTTTCTCGTCAAACCCTTATCGGGCCGACAGGATCGCGGTAAATAATCCATAAGTAGGAAATGCAGTGAAATAAAACCGAAAAATATATAGCATTTATTTTCAATGATTTCGAAAGTTTATTTCACTTCAAAAACCTTGTCTTTTAAAGGATTAATTCCTATCTTCGGGGGATTATTTCTATTTCTAGTTATAGAAGTAACGTTCAACTTTAAGTTTTAATTTTATTTTAATAATTTTACAAATACTGTAAATATTCCTGTAGCCTTTGAAACTTTATCATCAATAAAAGTTTGCCGACAACAACCTCGATTAACCGTAACGAAATAATCTCCTTCTTTCCTAAACACTACAAAAAAAAATTCACATCAACGCCGTTCGTTTGGAAAAATTCGGCTCTGATCCCCGCGGGGGATTAAAAGCCGCGGATTCTGTTGTTCCCGCACAAAGGCGATCGCAAAGATTTTTCAGAGCCGTGCAAAGGAGTAATCGGCGCGCTTCTTATCGCGTCTCTCTCTCTCTCTCTCTCTCTCTCTCTCTCTCTCTCTCTCTCTCTCTTTCTGTACAACGAGATTTTTATATATTGCACCCGCGCCGCTCGGTGGGGGCTTCGACAGAGATGAGAATTTTCGCGTGACGCGTCTTTGTGCCGCGTCGACGGAGACGAGGCGCGTCTTTTATCGGGAATTTATCAAAGGGAGAGAGAGAGAAGGAGAGAGAGAGAGAGAGAGTTCTGTGGTGGCTTTTTTGCTGTGAAGCGCTATCTTTTTCAATTTTGTGGATTTATTGTGGACGGAGGATGAGCGATCTTGTATGGGCTAGATAGAGAGTATTCGTTGATTTTCAGGAAATTTTCAATATTATAGAAAGATCATTATTTATTGATCCTGTATTATTAATTTTATTGATTAACTTTAAAAAATGTTTTAAAGATAAAATTAAATTATAATTTTACTTCAAAAGTAGTAAAAAAACTTTTAACTTATACGGCTGTTAAAAATTTTAGTGTCAAAAGTGATAAATGCAACTACTTATTCGTAACCTGCATTTTTAAGTGTTTTTGGAATAGTCGAGTTTTATTTAAAAAAGGTTTCCTCATTTAAAACTCTAAAACCCAGATTTAAAAATAGAAATTGAAAGAATAAAATTTTTTTTTAGTTTTTTGGAACTTTTTTACTATTATCAAAACTAACTAATTACAACAAATTAACTTATCAAAACAATTTCGATTTACTAAGTCTAGAATATTTTGTTTTTGTGCTTAAATAGTTTTAATTAACCAAAAAATCTGCACGCAGAGGTAAATATGTAATTAAAATAATATCTTGTTTCTTTAAAGAAATTCTTTATGAAAGGATTTTTATTAAAAAAGTAATTATTTTACAATTAAGTTACTACCTGATTTCGATGCCAGATTCGTAACTAGTAACCTTAGTTGTATAAAAAGTTTGGTTCAAATCAACTGGGAAATGCCAAAATTATTCGATACATAGATGACTCATCGGCAGTTTTAGCGTGACTTTTTTTTAACAATATACGGATCACTTATTTAATTTTTGATTAATTGGATTACAGTTAAATTCAACTAAAAATTTTAATTTAAAAACTGAAAACTTACTCTCTTAAATTCTAAATATTTTTATTTCAAATTATAGGTACATATAGTCTCAGTATTAACTTAATTTAAAATGAAATATAGTCGAATAATTGAAAATAATATTTACCATCAACTAAAAGAATTATTTACAAAAATATAACCCAGAAAGAATAAAAAAACGAAAAAGTAAAAAGTCATACTGCATCAGTCTCGCAAAGATAAAAAAAAAGGAAAAAACTCGTCTCTCTCGTGGCAGCATCTGCAGAGAGCCATTGGCGGAGGATTGATCGTTAACGCGACGACGCGTGAAAATACTAATTATTTCCTCAGCGCGCGCCGAATGCAGTCACGTTCGATTTTCTGCTCTCGTTCTCCGTCTTTGTCTCTCTTTCTCACTCTCTCTCTCTCTCTCTCTCTCTCTCTCTCTCTCTCTCTCTCTCTCTCTCTCTCTCTCTCTCTCTATCTTCCTCATTCTGTTCTCTATACTTCTCTGCAATGGTCGGAGCTTACGAGCTCACCGTGCGCTCTACCCTTACGGCTGCGAAATGACGACAGAGTAAGAGACAGAGACAGAATTCAAGCTTATTTTTGCACGAGAGCACTCGAACGATTTTGTCTCTCTCTCTCTCTCTCTCTCTCTCTCTCTCTCTATTTTTCTTGCTCGCTCTTTCTGTTTCTCTCCTGCTCAGTGCTCGGCTGATTAAAAACGGAAATCAAGCATCGCGAATACGCGTGTCTTCGGCGGCGTCTGACCGAACCTCGACTCGATCTACTTTTACGTTGATTTGTATTCGGAGCTGTGCCAATGTGTTTTTATTTATATTTTTGTTTTGTTTTTATCTGCATGATTCGTGTTGGGGGAAATTACTAACTGAAAGGTTCGGGAAATTCTCTATTTTAAAAAGTATTCTTTTAATTTAAGATAAAAATAGAATAAAATGTTTGTGAATTTTTTCTACTTTAATAAATTTAATTACCAATATCCTCAAAAATTATCGTTCCAGCAGGGATTAATTTTACCGGACTTTTACAAACGAATGCACTTTAAATAAAATTTATAAAAAGCAATAATTGAAACGTCAATCAAAGAATAATGTATTTCTTCTATTACGTTTGCTTCTATTTTTTTCGTTATAATAAAAGATAACAGTGTTTCAATAAAAAAAAAAAGTTAAAAAAGAAAATTAATTAACTGTTTAAATTAAGGTATGTGTTTTCAAAATAAATTGCTTTTCCGCCTTTAATTAGAACATATCTTTTCATTTATTTATACTTATATTGTATTTTCGATTCGACTCGTTACTCGTTACTGTAATAATTAAATTAGTTTTAGAAAGTAAACAATACATATTGAATATCTTGTACAGCCCATCATGCTCATTTTTACTTCCATGAAAACAATACGTCCATTGAATTTCAAATAAATTAATTAATTACGTTTTGTGTTAGAATAAACATATTGCATTTCCATTCAAAAGAAAATCGACGAGCAGTAAATGAATTTCTAGTTAGCTCACAAAATTCTCTGATATTAAAAAAAAAACGGCCTCCTCTTATTTTCGTCAACTATTTCACGTAAAACGTCGCAAAGACATCATCAGATCAGACAAAGTAACATTCCCAACAAAAGCATTAAAACTTCACGGAACCGCGATCGTTAAAGCCAGCGGTATCTTAAGTTTCTCTCCCGACCACTTAAAAAAAAAGCCCTTTTCCGCACCACAAAACAACTCGAACGTCGCGCAGCGCACTCTTCCTTACGTAACTACGTACACACACTCGACTCCGAGGCGCAGTCACGTACAGAGCGTGCGATTCCGATTGAATTCTAGCTACCTCGGTATACGTTAATCTGGATAATTGATTCCCGGCGTGAGCGGGGGAGCTCATTGTACTCTCTCTCTCTCTCTCTCGCGCGCGCGCGCATGCGCTCTCCTTTCTCTCTCACAAGCGCGTAGAATCACGCGAAACCGGCAAATTTCATTATCCGTGGAGGGTCCTTGTCTCTGCTGTATATATATAGAGCGTGAGATGCCGTTGAAGAGGGAAGCCTGCTGGGATTTTCGCGCTGGATAGGGAAAACACTGGGAGGCAAGGCTGCAATGTGAGCAAGCGGTGAGCTAAAAATATGATGGACAGAGGTAGAATTGGATTGTGACCGAAGCAAGATCAATCAAAAACTTTTAGTTCTATCGGGATGGAGAATTTGGAGTATCGATTGATGAAGAGTTTACAAGTTAAGGAAAATACTTTTCGAATTTAATCAATGAAAATGGAAAAATAGTATTTTAAGAGAAAATTGTAATAATGCAATGGAAGAACTAATTAAAAATTAGCGAATATATCATAAATCGTAAGATGAAATACTACTGACAACTGCTGCCATTGTTGAGACAAGTGTGTTTACTCCGCACTAAACGTATTTTCGTTGATGAGTGTCGTATATAGCATAGTGCCGAAGGTAGAATTAAGTCGGAGAATAAACAATATTTAATTTAATTTAAGGGATAATACAAATATTTAGAAAATATATAAATTAGTATGTACATCAAATTTTAAGATATTGAAAAAGATGATGATAATTTTATCTTTAGTTAACCAAGCGAATAAAAAACATAATATAAAAGATAATTAATACTGAAAAAATCTTCACCAACTGTTAAACTTTTTAAATATTTCACATTATTCCGTTTTTGCGAATGCAAATGGAAAAGCATCGTTTTACATCGGCGATTCCATTCGGTAGCAAAAAAGGAGCGCAGGCATCCGATGAAACAAAAGGATCAGGCCACGAGCGGGCAAAGAAAGTGGAGACTGTAGGACAAAAAAAAACTTTCGAGAAAAAGCAAGAACGAAATAGAGAATTGTGGGAAGGTAAAACGGAATCGATTTTATCGCACCACAAACAAAATTGTTACCAATGAACAAAAGAGCCCAGTGCCAAGAGAGAAGGTAGTTTGTATATACGGGGGTTTTCATCGACGACGAGCGCAGGGGCGAATAAAAAGGTCATTTGTTTACGCGAGTCCTTGAAAAGGGCTTTGCGCGGCCTGGTTTTTTCTGAGGGTAGGCGCTGTAATCCTTGACATTTTAGTGCGCGGTGCTTGCAAAAATATGTCGAGCGAGAATTTCGAAAATTTTACGGGAAGTGGTTGCATTTTTTTAATATAATAATAGAACTTTATTTTGTACTAACCTGATTTTTGGCAACTGCGAGTAGCAGAGGAAAAATTATACCGACTGCACAAAAATTTAAATATCGCACTCATGAGTGAAAAACCACCACAAAAGTTGGCAAAAAGTGTAAAAAAGCTTTTTCTAAAATGTGTCTTTCTTTTTTCTGTTTCAGGAAATCTTGTTATCGCTGCGTCGTGATTCACGAGAAGCACTCCAACGTTCTGCAGTATAAAGAAAGTAAGTATAGTTCTCCAAAGCTGTATAAAATACTGGACTATGTGAAAAAATGCGATTAAAGCATAAAAGAAAGATAAGATTACTTGTGCAGATCTCTAAAATCGTATTAAAATTTTATTAACTGAAATATTACATAATTTAATTTTTAAATATTTTACACAGTTACTCAATAAAACTTTACAAATTTTTTCTTCACGTAATCTGAAACTAATCTTCATTTAAAGCAAATTTAAAAATACTCATAAAAACTTAAATTATTTACAAGAAATCTTTTCAATTTCTATCGAAATTTTCGAAGTGAATCTTGCTCATCCCTTAATTAGGGGGGAACAGCGTTAATTAAAACCTCACGGCTTTCGACGGATCGAAGCCTCAGCGAGCGTTCATTTCGGGTGCATGTGAGTGAAATTATTTTAGCCGAGAAAGTTAACGACCTCGTTGACCGGAGAAGAGACGTTTCATTCAGAGCAGCAAACTTTTTTCCACTTGCTAATGGGCTAACATTTTTCTAACATATTAATAACTCAAGTTTTAATATTATTGAATGGAATAAGTTCTGTTTTCAGACTTCGCTTAATTGAACAAAGTATGTTAGGAAAAGTTTAAAGGAATTCATTGTAAGTAGATTCAGTAAAAATTAAGTAAAAATGAATCTTTATATAGAAATAGATTCGCTTCATACATACATTTTTACTTAACTATTAATTTATATTAAAAGTCTTATAGGAATGATTCAAATGTTGTAATTAAAATATTTGAAATAAAAGTAGAAATAAAATTTATCCTCAAGTTCAAAATTATTTTATTTCATTCAACAAATCTGTTTCATTGCAATTTTTTTCAAAAAAGCTTCTACATAAAACGAAATTTGGCTGTCAACGTGTAATGTGCATACGTATAATGAGGATACATTTTCACAATTAACCTACATTTCAGCATAAAGAGCTACAACGTTAAAAAAGTCTTATTAGAGACAACAAGCTATTTACATTACCTTATTGTCCATTCATATAATAAGCTTATTAAAAAGAATTTTTGAATAAAAGTTATAGTAAAAATAGATCCAGACTTGCTTGATAACTTTATTTTTAAAATATAGAAGAAAAAGAAGCCATTATTATTATAAACAAAAAAAAATTTATCAAATCATAAACCAACAATGAAACATATTTTCAAATTAATTATATTTTCTGTTAAGGCATAATTGTTTAACTATTATTAGTTTTGAAGTTGTTAACTAGAAGCTAAAAGAATTTCTACACAATTATAAAGTAATTATCTTTATAAATAATTTAGATTTTTAAGAAACTTTTTTCCACATATTAAGACCATCTCTCTATTAAAATGAATCAATATAAAAAAAACGTTTTTCTAATATGTCCAAAAGAAGATCACTTTAAAATGCATGTAAAGCGCATAAAAATCGAAAATTCCGAGCGACGGTCGAGAGGAAATTTTCATTCGTTCTTGCTCTGTCTACTCAGTGGGAAAGAATGAAACTACATAAGCACTGAACCCAAAATTGAAGTCAGTTTTTCAGAATTTAAACTCAAATTTTAATAATATTTGAAATTTTTTCAAATTATAAAATTTTTTGAAAATTTTAATTTTGCATACCTTGTGTAGTTTATTTCTATAATTATCAAGCATGAGTACAGTTGATGATTCAAAATTCGTCATTTTCTAAAGGCTTTACATGTATAAAAAATAATTAAAACATTTTTAATTTAAAAAGACGAACAGTGTTTGAGAGTACATAATTGAAATGTTTTTTTTAAGTAGTTGAAATGTACAAGCTAATAGAAATATTGCCATATTAACCTTATTTTATTGTTCAGGTTAGAAACTTCATATTGAAATCTGAATGAAAAATTTTAAAATGTTCATCACACTGAATTTTAAAAATTTGAATCCTCTTTCTTTAAATTAATATACAAATATAGTATCTACATAAAAAAATTTTTAATAATCTATTTCCCCAGCCTCCGTCATCATATAATATCGATTTTTCTAGTGTTTACTTGATAATGAGCAAATTACCTCAACGATATTAAGTGATGAGTTAAATATTTACTCCTACAAACTAAAATCAAACATATAATAATTTCATAAATTCTGATTAGCAAACATTTGAATACTGTAAATATTTTCCTTAATTATAACATAAACCCTCCTAAACATGAACCAGAGTTAGTAAAATAACCCGAGCCTCCATTATAACACTCATAAAGCAAGTTCACCACGTCAAAACAGCATCCAAACTCAACGAATTTAAAAACATCTTAAAACAAACAGTGCGAAAGCGAGAAAGTCACTACTCGAAAACAAAACGAGAAAAGGGTTACCTACGTGTCGCACAATATGATGAGGACGAGGTCAAAACTGACAGCTCGCAGCAGCCCAGCGAAAAAGACAGGACGAGAGGCTAAAAAGCCAGACGCCAGGCATTGTAAAACTATTTCGCGCGGGATAAAAACATCATTACCCCGCGCGCGCGGTTTCCAAATTAACTTTGCCCGCGCTACTTTTTTTTCGGGGGGTGCATACGCGCGCCGGGATATTGGCTTTTTATTCATCGCGGAAATGAAATTTAAATGGTTATGTATTGCCGGTATTTAATGCATTCAGGAAGAAAACGATAAACCTAGCGCTCGAGCCAGCCGCCATTTATCAGGCACGCGATACACACGTAGGAGTATGGAGGGCCGTTATGCTCGTTGCGAGTCGGCTGCGCGCTAAATTCATAATTTTATATTAAACGCTTAATTTATAGATCGGCGCTGTTTTCGAACGGGCGATAGTTTGCGCCCTGATTTCTTACCTCGGCTTCTGGGTCAAATGTTAACGGGATTCATACTGGGTTATAATAGCTTAAATAAACTAATTGGGAGAAGTGGATTTTTTATTTGAGAGTTTTTTTTAGTTGCTAGAAACTTGGTGTGAGGTTTAATCGAGAATAAAGTATATCCTAGACGTCTCAATTAGTCATTTAATTTCGTATCATGACGTATTAAAGTGTAATGCTGAGCTAAGCGTGTTTTCAGTTTTAAATACCTCGGATATTAAAGGAGATGTAACAGTTTAAAAGTTGCTGAGAGAACGCGTTAATCCTAAGTCGTAAAACGACGTGACGTAGCAGCGGGATTTAATTTGAGTAGCTTTTAAAAATGTCTGCTTGTTTTTAAAAATCTCTGAATTATTCAAAATGCGCTTCACGCATCTCAAACTTATCTTCTCAAATTAAGAACATTCGCTATTTCCAAGATCATAAATACTTCAATACCCAGAGAAATTAGAAACAAAACCCGTACCAATTTTGACATTTGCAATTGAAAACAGAAGCTATTCGAACGAGCAACCCACCCTTCTCCCCCATCCATCCAGCCGCTATCTGTATTTCTCCCTCTCGCTCTTACATAAATAATCCAAATCCTTATTTATTCCTCGGTGAAAATTCGCAAAACTCCCGCGCTGCCTGCCGGCCGCGAATAATTCAGTATCCCCGCTACAAACACCCCCCCCCCCCGACGACCCGCTTTTCCTCTCTGCGCGTGAAAACGCAAAACCGCGCCTTCCGCGCTTTATAAACCCACGGCGTAGCGTCGCCGATATAACGACGCGAGTAGCCCGAAGGCGGCGCAAATTCCCAGCGCATACAGAGGGGGGTGAGAGAGAGGTGAAAATTTCCCGGATCGCGGCGAATTCTTTAGATTCGGTCCTGGCTCTCGCGATGCGCGAGCGAAACTCTTATGCATAAAAGCCTTCCTAGCGCGCCCCCGTAAATCTTCGCCCGGAGAGGTGGCCGCAGGGGAAAGAAGCTTTTTAGAAGAACCGCCGTCGCCGCGCATAACCGAAATTTTAGCGAGTTTTGTCGGTGGGAGCGGTGGGATCGATTTTAAGACGGGCTTTTCTGCGCTTTTTTCACGAGCAGCTCGTTTGTTAAGCGGGGTTTAATAAACATTTTAATCGGCGGTTTGATGAGGAATTTAGGGCGGTTTGCTTTCTATGATTTGATTATACGGGCAATAAGCGAGGGGGCGGACGGTATTAAATTGTTGGAAAAAGTTTTTCTAAACTGGTGTTCGCCCAGGAGTTTTAGAAAAAATTTAAACTTTTCGGAAGTTTCTGGCAATTTTAAAAATTTTTCGTTGTACTTTCAGAAGTTAGCTATTTCTTGAAACTTTTGCACTTCTTTCATTTTCGCAAACGCACAGCCGACTTCAAGAATGTTCGGCAATTTCGACCCTTTGTCAGATGTTACCAATTTTATTGATCTATAAAACTGTCCGAATTCCCAAATATTTTAATTCATATTGTTTTCACGCAACACTAAACTTCAAATATTTATAACCGCTATAAACCATTTAGAAAAAAATGCGCTATAACCGAACTCATCGGACCCTCTAAAATCAAAACGTGATCTCATTTAAAACCCAAAAACACCATTTCACCGAACGAAACTACAAATACCATCCCGCCAACATCCTTGAAAAAGAAAACACTTAAAATGCAAGCACGCCGCAGCTAGAGCGAGAGGGAGAGAAAATCGCTCGGTGCATTTTTCGACGATTTGTCAAAGTCTCGGAGCGCTCGGGCGCGCCTTCTCTTTTTTTATCGGCTTTTAATCTGCCCAGCGTCATACCGCAGACGCACACGCGCCGAGGGGAGGGAAGGGCGCAAAAGGGACGACAGCTGCTGCATCGCCCAGGGGAGGGTGCGGGAGAACACAACATTGCACTTTTTCGGGGCCTTCCATCTCGCGGTTTTTAAATTGCGCGCGTGGCCGGGAATACCACTAGTCTCTCGCGGCGTGGGTGGTTAGAGGAGCCAGCGGGAGTGTATCGTCAGTTTTTAAAGGTCTTTTTTTTTAGTTTGCTTTCGTTGAGATCGATGATTGGAAGTCGGTTTTACGAGGGTTGGGATAGTAAGATCCGTTGATTATATTCATTTGTAAACAGTCGTGTGAAAATAGATCAAGTCGACTGAAAAAGAAAGCACTAGTAATCAGTATTGATGCGCCAGACGTTGATTATACGCGAATTCCGCAGAGCTCCTCCAGACAAGCGAGGTAACAAAAAAGCAATATAACAAATGAGTTCGGGCTAAGTACACAAGAGGAAGCAGGGGAGGTGGATGGAGGCGAAGAAAAGCGAAACGGAGAACACGCCGGCGCGCACTCATTACGCAAATGAGTGTGAAGAATTTCGGAAAAAGTTCGGGGCGAAGATAGACGCGGGAAGTGACAGGCGAGGGCTGCTTTACGTTGGCTCAGCCGCGAAAATGATGATTCACGCGTGATTAACGATGCGAAGTATCGAGTTTCTTAAATGATTAAAAACCTGTCTCTGCGAGCTTTCATTTTCTCTCTCCCGGGCGGCGCCAAGCCGGCTAGAGTGATTTATGGCTTTTATTATCGATAAAACGCTGGCAAGCGGTATCGGACAAGCGTTTTAATAATTTCCAACTATTTTAGAAAGTTATTTTTATGAATTTATATGGGCGGACGTGTGGGGACGTGTAGAGATTTACGTTTGGGAAATTTTAATTTAAATTTTAGCTTGGAAATTATACACCTAATCTTTAGAATGTTATTATTTAGTAGTAAAAGCCGAGTATGATCAGACGTCTAATGTTGTAGTCGTGTGTACTATTATTATTATTCCACGTTAAAATCTTATTTACATAATTTTTTAATGTAATTCTTTTTAATTAATTAGATCATTAAATTTATAATTAACGTTAAACAATAGCGCTTGAATTAATTACGATAGAAAACAAAACTTGTACTAAATTAACATTACAGACTCATACAACTAATCTCGTGATTCAGTATACAAATTTCATAGAACAACAAAATATCTTTAAAAATACAGCCACATCACAACGTTACAAAGCCTTACTAACACACATAAATACCTCTATGTTTTAGCTTACTGCCACAGTCGTAACAGCCTGTCGTCGCTGTGCTCGTACATAACTGGCGATGCCCTTCTTTTTTCAATGTTCCGCGAGGAGGCTACCTCGGTACCCTGTCCATTTCACGGCCCCATGACCTTCACGTATAATCGGGGCCATGGCAGATGCTCCAGTCCCCAGAGCAACATCGACACTTGCACCGACGAGAGCAGGCTTTTGTTCAAGTACCAGGCCTGTCCTGATGTGCCTGCTTCTGAAAGCACAGGTAAGATTTTTTTTATAGTGATTTGTTTTATTTATTGTGTAGGGGCATGATTGGCGACAGAGTTGATATTTTAAATTTATTTTGATGAATTTTATAACCAATTATGTTAGCAGTGATTCTAACTTTTAAATAATTTTAAAAGCTTTACCTTCAAAACCAATGAATCGCAATTCAATTTAGAGATTCCACTATCTTTTAATCACACTCGACAATATTAAAATTTATCTCTTTTACCTGACCACACAACTCAGTGTCCTCGCAAATCCAAACTCTCTAATCGCTCGGCGTCGAAAAACAAGCATATAGCTCAAGCTCAGAGAGCGGCAAAGCGAAGCCACAAAGTTCAACTCCCGCGGGAGGGAATTGACACGAAGCGAGAGGCGTATCTGTATAGAGAGCGAACTCGACGATTTGATTTACAAATCACCAAGTGATCGGCATTGGTAAACACTTGTTTAATTGACTGTGCGACGCGCGCGCGCGGCGATCGGAGCCCACGACAACTTTGTGCGACTGGTACCTACCCCCTACGGCGCGACTTTCGTGTACTTTGACTCCCAAGCGCGGTCCCTTAATTTCATTGAGCGCGTAGGTGTCATTGGAGTTTTTTGCGCGATGGCTAAAGTGTAATAAAGGTTAAGGCTTTGGTCGTTGCTACGTTTGATTTGAAGATGAAGATATTTGAGGAGGTAGTAATTAGTAGCATTTTTCTAAATACGTGTTTACTAGAATAAATGCAGTTAAGGCGACTACGGAAGTTAGGCTATAGGTCTCATTTCGTAGTTTACAAATCACGCTTTAGATTTACAAAATTCTTAGCAGTTTTTAATCTCTCACCATTCTTTGAGGCCAGCAAAATGGTGGAAAACTTAAATATCTAAAGAATTTTATAAATTAAAAGCGTAGTTTGTAAACTAATAAATAAAACCTAACCTTACCTCCCAAGTCGCCTTCAGGTGTGAGGAAATTGTGTGAAATTTAGAACGTTTAAAAAATGTAACAAGATAATACTATAAAATTATAAGAGTATTTTTAACTAACCAAAATTAAATAATTATTAATTTAAATCATGGTATATTTAAATTAAAAATTTTTATTGTAATTTTTACACGAAAACGAGCTTTCTTTTTAAAAAATTAAAATAATCTTTCATAGCGAGTTTGGTGCTAATTTATGACAAAAAGTACGATTTTTCACATCTTTCTATTTTAGAATAGAGAACGAAAATGTGTACCCATTTCTTTGAAAGAAATTATTTGAATTATAAAAAAGTTTTGAATTATAAATAGATTTAACTAAATTTTTGTAGAGGATAAATCACTTCAAAACCTTTTTTAACTTAATTTATGAAAGGCATTAAATAATTGTTAACGAAACTCAAGAAATTAATTCAAGAAAAATAGATGAATATAATTTTTATCATATTTTCCAATAAATTTGTATATTTTTAATAGATGTACATTTACTTCAATCAAAATTTATTATAAATAAAATATATTTACACGTAACTATTGAAAACAATTAATTTATTTTGAAATTTTCAAATTCATTTCGTTTCATTTTATACAATTAATCTCGCGTTTTAATATTCATAATATTATCAAAATACATGTAAATAAAATTTAAATCAAAATCATTTATATTTTAATAAATAAAAATAAATATTTTAACAAGTTCCAAAGTCGCTTTAAAGCATTTTTTTAATTAATATTTTTTATAATTTTCGTATACAATTATAAATAAAATTTTAGATTTTTATACTTTTTTTTTACAATTTTGACTTACTAGGAGAGTATCACATCTCCGGATCACAGATCTTGATGAAACTTTGGGATATGTTTTTGGGTACCAAAAAA
>UELX01004964.1:0-15533 GCA_900480035.1 Eupelmus urozonus | reverse complement strand
ATTTAATGAATTTCTCTGCGCGGGTGGAAAGGGGGGGGGGGGGGGGGGTAATGGGGGGCGATTACGTCGGTGAGCGGGCGGGATGTATATGCGCGCGGCGCGAGCTTTGTTTGGCTTTGCGTTGGGTAGTCAAGGGATGTTCTCTCAGCGTCTCAAACATCGCATTGTGCGTAATTATATGGAAGTTTCGACGAGTGTTGTTGTAAGCGAGTGCGCTGCCGAGGCTTGGGGAGTGATGGGAGCTGGGTATTGGGGTGAGTGGGAGGAGGTGGATGTCAATCTGTGGCGTTAGTGGCTTGGTTGGAGGTTGAGGGGTTGTGTTTATGAAATTTATTAATCGAAAAGAAGTCGTGTATGTTTTGATAGTGAATTGCTTGAGTAAAATGAATAATATTATGTGTGTGCTGTGTAAATTCAACATTAACCATGCGTGTAAAGTACTATCAAGATGTTAGATTTTATGATAACTTTTTATATTCGTTTAAGTATAAACTTAACAATCTCCAAATTGATTAAGGTATATGCTGAAGCAATCATTAAGTAATAATCAGTTGCTTATAAATGCTATTGTTATTTTTTAGATGATTCTATACATACGTATATTGTATTGGTGCTGTATATTGTAGTATGAACAATTTCAAATGGCAATTCTCGATGTAACGACCTGCGGTATTAGTGAGCGTATCAGTGCATGAAACGTTGCGCAAAAAGACACATTTTTAACCACGCCTGGAATATGAGCTTAATATTATTGCATTCAAATCGTATTTTTATTATTTTAAATTAACAATTTATCAAAATCTCTTAATTTTCTTAAATATTAAGTACAAACTTGTCAAATTATATTTTAAAAACTTTAAAAATATGTACATTCTGTACATTACCTCTGATTTCTTATTTAATAGTTAATACTATTTTGAAATTACTCGCAAAATTCATAAAGGATTGTAAAAGACTGCAGCCGAGCAAAAGCGAGGAAACGAAAAAGAGGAAGAGAGAGTGAGAGTGTCTGAAGAGCGGAATGAGGCACGGGGGAAATTTCTAAAAGTGAAAACGTAATCAAGAAATTAAGGGGAGACTTGTAATAATGTTGAGATTTCATTTAATGAATTTCCGTACAGTAGACAGTTTAATATTATGAATATAATTACTTTGTTCAAGTCTAATAAACAGCTAATTGCTTTAGAGATCCTAATTTTGATTCATTCTCAAATTGAAAATTAAACAAAAAATGTAGTTAACTAAAACATTCCTGCAAAGAATAATTCTATTATTAAATGTAATTGATTGACGTATTTCAAAATTTGATTTAATGTAGTCGCGACTTTATTTCGTATAATGTAGTGAGCGCGCCATTGAATTCATTTAGAATATAATATGAAATGACGGTTATAAGTCTAAATGAATTTTAATCAACTAATAAGATGAAATTGAGTAAATGAATGCAATGACTATTCTGTATTTTTTAATTACGTATCATTATTCATAGTGAACGGTATTCGCCATTCGCTTTGTACTTGTAATTTTTAATTAAACCCAAGGTGAAGTATGGACTGAGAGTATTTTTAGAATTAACAATTACTAAAATTTTGTCATTTATTGATTAAAATTACATTATCAAATATTTATTCAAAAGTTACTTTATTCATATACAGAAATGAATCGAATATTAGCGTTAACCATGCGAATAATATACAGAATCGAGCATCATCAGTAGTTCACGCATGGTAAAATCGTATAAGCTTTATCGATTAAAAATTATTTGATAAAAATAAAGAAAAAATGTTCTATTATTAATAAGTTAAAAACAAAAATTTAAAAACAAATCTTTCATTCAACAACTTTGTACATTATTTTTAATCTTTAATTTCTCATCTGCGGATATATTACAATACTATTTATATCATCAAACACAGCAGTCGTAATAATCATTTTGACTAAAGCGAATAGAAAGATAAACCAATCGATTTGTAAACAACCTTCCCAAAACCTCACTTCCTTATCCCTAAATCAAAAAACCCCAACTCCCAACACATACCATCCCACCTCTCTTCAATTCCACCCAATCCGCCGACTAAAAAAGACAAACCGCCACTGCGCATTTATCATCGAATCACTCATCTCCCATTACACCATCAGGTATCCCATTGCATTAGAATGCGGCAGCATGTCGAAAAGATCAAAGTCCCCCCACCTCCATCAAATCCACACTCCCTCTACACCGCTATACAACCGCCGCTCGCGGAGAAGAGCAGTAGAGGGGCAGTGTACAGCAGGTGTCGGTAACATCGAATATCAATTAGCCACTAATTATAGCCGGAGCTGCAGCGCGCGCAGGCGGCGAGAGTCCGATATGCGCGCGAGTCGCGCGTATCGTTCTCTTTCTTCTGTTTCGCGCGCCGTGTGTATACGCGCACGCCTACGCATGTAAAAGTCGACGAGCGCGAGTATGCATGTACGCACGCCCACGCGCGCATGTACGGATGCGACGGCGTACACGGATGCTTGCTCCGTTGATTGGATGGACGATAATGGGGGATAAAATGCTGGATTGATCGAGCGTTATCGTTTGTTTGTTGATGTGGGTTTTTTGTGGGTTCGAGAGGTTTTTGATATGACGTTTTTTTATTGAGGTTGGAAATTGTGAGATTCGCAGTACATCGTACTGGAAAATGTTTAGTTAGGAAGATCAATAAATTATATTTTAAACGCTTATGACCGTTGTTTTCAGAGAATGTATTACAAAGAGGACTAAAATTAGAGCAAATGTTTGTCCTAATAAAGGTTCAATTTAATTTCAAATTTATGCAATAAAAATTAATTGCTTATATAGTTAATAAATGAATAAATAAATTATTCATAAAATGAAAAACTGTTTATTCTACGTGCATTTCTTACTTCTTACTTACTTCTTACATAATACATGGAAGCACATTGACGTAGAATTAGTTATTTCCCACTCTTTCAAATTTAGACAGTAATAAACATAATTCCAAAAAAACTTACAAAACAAACATTAAAAAAATAGTAACACAAAACACAAATAAAAGAGCGCTCAGCCAACCCCAGCCGAACCAAACCCGCGCTCAGCCAATAACCCCGAAAATCCCTAGCCGAACTCCGCCAAACTTTCGAGGGCACATTGAAATTTCCGAGTGGCCCACTTGACACGGAACCCCCGATATATACACCCGCCTCCTTCCACCAGCTCGCATATTCACTCTCGCTTTTCTCGCTCGACTCGCGCTCGCGTCCCCATGTCTCTTGACGGGCCAATGCAAATGAATCGCGGCGAGAGAGAGAGAGAGCGAGATTGTTGATTATGCAAACGAGAGCGGAGGGCGCCTTTCGTCCATCAAAATTATACCCGCGAGTGGAGTGATCGATGCGAGATTGATGTCATATTTCATAATATTATACGCGCGAGCGGCGAGCCTGACGTTTCGCGCGTTGTGCGAGCTATACAGTTGGTTTGTAGTAGTGCGACTGCGATGTGGAATTAGAATTCCGAGTAGGATTGTGGAGGGGACATATCGATGGGATTAGCAGTGTTTTACCGGGATGGAAACAATGGCTCTGCTAATGCTTCGCGCTTTAATAAACTTCATAAATTAGAAACTAAAAAATGCATTAAAATATATGTATTTCCTATTCACCAATACAAATCATCATTTAATGTATAATTGAAAAATTCAATTACACCGATCGCGTTCTTTCATCGAGCGCTCCTCACAACTGAACGCGTTGTTTAACAAAACGCTCAGCTCCAGCAAGACCACGCAAACGCACAAAGGTCCGCGCGCTCGCGCAATAATTCCTCACTTCTATATTCCAGCGCGCATCGCGAGTGCGTATAAGAAAGAGCTTGCGGCACTCGAAACCCGCTCGCAGCTCGTCCGCGGAGCTTTTGCAAGCTCGCTGCGCTAATCCCCCCGAGCTTGCGCTCGCGTAAATGTATATATGTACGTGCTCCAAAGCGCTCTTTGCGACTCGTTAACGCTTGTTTTGCGCGAGCTTGCCGGGGGGAGGGGCTGGAATTGAGTTTGCCGCGTTTCTGTCCTCGAAATCGCGAGGATTCCCTCTGCAAGCTCGAGAGCGACTGTCTCTCTTTTCGGCGGATATTAATAAATTCTCGGCGCGCGGATACTCGCGCTTTGTGTCTACGGTCGCGGAGTGCTATATTAAATAATACCGGCTTTGTGAGAGAGGTAATGTTTGCGTTTGAGATTTTAGAAAAATGCGGGGAATTAAGCTAAGGGAAAATGTGGCAATTGTCTTTGAAAGGTGTATTACGCGGATCGCGCCGGATGTGGGCTTCTCTCGGTTTAAGCAGCTGCTCTCTGAGATAGAGCGAAATTTTGGAATTTACAAATTGGCCGCTTATATTTAGAGTTGCTGGAAATTATTACGTTATCCGAGTGACCAGCTTCATGAGACTGCCGGCAGCACCTAGGAATACTGTGACTTATTGCGCCGGAAGCTTCAGCTCGCGTTCGGTATTTAGATTTTGATATATTAATCTTTCGCGCTAATATAATAAGGCATTAAAACAACGGCCCGCAGAGTTGCAGCTGTAGATGCACGGTTAATAAGCGGCGTAAGTGAGCGGTGATTTATGTAGGTATTTTCGAGAAGATAGTACGAGGAATATAATGTTACATTTTGCTGTAATTGAAATTTGAATTTTGATGGCGGAAGTAAGGTAGTGGCTGAATCTAAAAGTTATGAAATATTGAGAGGACTGCATAGCTCATGCAAAACTGTCATTTAATGTTTCCTCCACTGCTTCAATTTTCACTCCCGACTTTTGTTTCCATCATAACAATTTAAATTTCAATAAAGAAACGTAAATTTTTTACATTAATTATATTTTTAATACAAAATTTTATTATACTTATACTTATAATCAGTAAAACAAAAGCAAAAGGTATCATCTACTCTTAATTCAGTCTAAATTAAGTTGCGCAAGAGAATGCTAAGTGAAATTATAAATTATCGAGGTCGTAAAATGATGTCCCGCGGTAACTCCAGCAATTTCATGAAAATTGTTCACCCAGATGTCGCGCGCCTGATGACTCCTTGTTAGTCACAATGCGACGACCGCAGACTAATTTATCTGAGCGAAAATTAAATATACGAGTCTGACCATTTTTTTTTTCTCCGGTTAGAAGAAATATTAGGTTAAGCTAACCGAATCTTTAATGATGAACGTTTATGTAGCATCTAAAGTGACGGGATTAATATTTTACAGCCTTTTTATAGCCACAGGAAACGTAAATATTTGAGGAATCAAGTCCTGATGCGAGAGATTATATGAGTCAGCGGCGGTGAGATTTACGTCTACCGAGATGTGCATGTCTTTTGCTGTCTAAGCAGATCGATTCTTCGAAGATCAGATGTCAAGGAAAGATAAACTTTAATCTTGTTAATATAATCAATGAATAATGTTATTCGCATTTTTTTAATGTAGTGAAAATTTCTCGCAATAGTCTTGTATATAAAGATTATAATGAACAATGGTGCGTCAAAAAAACTGCCTAATACTATATTAAGCTTATATAAAGTAGATAACTATGACAGTTACCAACTTGCATAGTATCGTATAAAAAATTTGTTCGGGGATTAGAAAGATATAAACCAAAATATAAATTCTTGCGCGAATAAAGATAATCCGATTAGTCAACTCTCGTGATTCCAGCTTCTTTAAATAAATATAAAAAATACTTCTCAACTTCAACGCTTCTCTGAAGTGTTTAAATTGAAAATTATTTGCAGGAAATGAAATTCTTTTTACAGAACAATATCACCGTCACATAAAATAGAATTAGTTTGTCAAAATAAAGTCTTTTGGAATGCGCACTGTTATTCAAAGAATGTAAAAATGTCAAGATTCAATTCACGAAACTTCAGTTAAAAGTAGACTCACATCTGTTGTTTTAATAATTTTTTTTCCAACATGCATACATAGCACTGTATATCTTCTTACTCTATGATGCACGTAAAAGATAAATACGTTTTAAATATTTAGCATGCTGCTAAATTATAATGACAAACCATAATCGTAAACAATTACTGCATCTATGTTAATGCCATACAAAATGCATGCGCAAAACAAACGTATGCTAAACAGCTGAAGAAAATAATTAGCAATAAACATATCAAATTGACATTTATTATAAGTAATTTATGAGCTCTTTGTCGACAATGCGAGCACTCGTTTAGCGAATGTAGCACACTCGGCGTTTAACCTTAAAATTAAAAAGTTACACAGTAGTAAATTCGGTGTTATATTTAATACAAAGGCGAGGGTCAACATTCTCCAGGTCTGGAAATTCACTTAGCAAATTTAGCACTGGAATTTAGTATTGGACTCATAACCCAATTGTCGGATAAAACTTTTTACTTCACTTTCACCTGCGAAACAAGAAGTATTTTTCACTTCTATTTTCGCTGAACAATGGAATAAAGGGACTTCTTAACTTCATAATTAAAAGCCATTAGAATAACTACCTTGCCATTGTATTTTGCATTCATTTACCAACTAAAATTCAGTCCCTCGCTCTGTTTCCATACCAAAAACTTTCACTTTAAAATTCTTCCACAACCAGCCGCATTTTCTCCGATTATACTCCAAAAGTTTTCCTCACGACTCTCAAAACTAAAAAAAATCACTACACCCAACCTAAAATATTCCCCAGCCTCTCCAAAGCCATAAGAAAAAAAACTTTATCTCCAGCGCACGAAAAACACCCATAAACACATACCGACCTGCACTGACGCATCTCCCCAGCCTCACACATTCTCCTCGAGTATATCTTACGCCTATCTAAACGCTCTCCCCATCAGCTGCCGCGGCTCCCGCCCGCATCTCATTTCCTAATTACATAATCGGCGTAATTAGGATTTATGTATCCCCGCGCGCGGATAAAGAAAACGATCGCATAAAAATACATTCTGAAAATTACCTCGGCCGGTCCTCCAGCTCCGTCGAATATACACACTCAGACGGAGGCGGGCCGCAGCGAGGTAGCCGCGCATTTGCATTTTAAAATCCGGAATGGGCGGCGGGCGTCTATCGGAATTGATGGATAATGCTTATTAACGGATTAGCGGGGGGAAGTGTGAAGGCTGAGATTTGGACGCGTGGCGAAAAGAATTTTTTTTTTTTTTAGTTTGTCGATGACTGGGCGAGCGGATAATGGAGTTTTATTTTCGGAGGCTGGATGCGTAGTTAATTAAGAGGGACCCGGGAGTGCGTTGGGAAATTTTCTTTTGTGCGCGTTATTGGAATCTATTCATAGATCGGAGTAATTGTGAGCGGAGTGTTGCGACTTTAATTTAATAGACGCGTTTTTTGACGTTCTTCGGCGGGCTGCAAGGTTAATTGAGAAAATCTTATGAATATAAATGAAAATTTTGAATTGTGTAAAAATTCGTAAGTAATTAAGTTTTGCATTGTAGCTACATCGAGAGTTGCGAAACTTTTAATTTTTAACAACGAGTAATTTTCGAGAAAACGTAATTAACGCCGCCAGAATAAAACAAATTTCCTCAACTCTCACCCTCTGAAAAAAATACCTAATTACATTTTTCACTCCATTAATTAAATATAAAATCATTAAACACCACACACCGAGAGCCACAATTCAGCGACACAGAATTCATTAAAATACATCGCCGCAGCTCCTCGTAAACATAACGCAATATTATCCTCTCCCGCGCGCGCATTACCTCTCGCTCTTTTTCACGCGCCGCAAGAAGGCAGCCAGGTATTCATCAGGCCTCCTCGCTGGGCTTCAATTCAGCCCTGATGTCTCTTATAACAATTTTCGCCGTGTACAAATGCGATTTATGCCCTGGAGACTTTTGTGCTCGCGCTGCGTTCGAGTTACTCGGCGGATGCAAAAAGGAGGAGAGAAAAGAGTGGGAAAAAGGGTAAGAAAGGTGACAGGCGGGGACAGGGGGTTTCTAAAGAAAAAGTGGCTATTACGGGTATTTTTAGCATAAATTCGCGATAATTCGCGCATAATTAGCGGACCGAGCTGGTAGACCGGCGGTCTGTTTATGCCGATCGAATGTGACGATATGATAATTTTCGGTTGCGTAAATCAATGTATCTCGCCGGAGAAATTTTTTGATGAAGATCTTTGGCATTCGGATAAACGAATGTCCCCGTCGGTATGAAATACGACATCTGCACGTTTAAAATAACTTTTTAACAGGCGTGGCATAGGTCGGTTTCGTTTAATGTAATTTAAATTAATCCGAAATTAAAATAAAAATGTATTTCGCTGAGAATATATAGTCTAAATCGTTATCAGTAGGATTTTATTGAACTTTTTTCGTAGTGAATTGTTCGAAGAAGGAATTTAATCTGCATGTATTTATTTTTTATAGGTAAGCGGTAGAATTTAATTAGCATACAGTCGTATCTCACTAAAGCGCCTTCGAGAAAGGAATATTCATCGATTAATAAATTGATTAGCCCAGTGACATATACTTTGACAAGTGAGGAAAAAAGGTCGGAAGAAATGAACGGTAAGTCGCAAGATCTGTCAGAGCAATAGCCAGCAAACTGTAAAGTACCCGCTAAATAAAACGCTTAATTAGCGCGGCTTGTTACCGCATATCCACTGATAATCGAACCTGAATCGCACGCACCGAAATTTCATAACTCAGCCCAAATAAAAAAGTATAATCACCAAAACGGAAAGCACAATTGCATTAACATTTAGCACCAAAAGAAATGTTTATTGAATGTTTATCCGTTCCAAGTAAACGTCCATGGCGGAAGCGCGCGAGATTTGCATAAGCCGGCTGCACATAAGACAGCTCGAAATCTCGCGCGCAAAGATATGAAGAGATAGCGACGGGATAAATCAGGCGGCCGGCGATAAATTAAAAAGCGAGAAACGCCGAGGTGCGAAGGCCAAGGCTCGCGCTGCGTGTCGCCTTGCGCGCTGCACGCATATAACTCGTCGGCGCTAAACGAGCTTTTTTCGCGCGCACGCGAGGACATTTTTCAGATATCGCCGGACTGAAAAAAGTGTTCGATTTCGCGGTGGCTGGAGATATTTTTTTTTACTGAATTTGCGGGTGACGGGTGAATTGGGGTTTTATTTAGTAGGTGAGAGGATTGCGTGAGGATGGAGAAACGGCTGAGAAGTGTGCAAAAAGAAATTAGTAATTGGGCTGGGAATTTTTATCGGCCGTCGATAAAGATTAATTGGTAAGAGTTTCGGTAACGAGCTTAGACTGGTTTTCTGATAAATAAATGCATTCGGTAAATTTAGAAAGTTTGTTTTTGTCCTTTTGGGAGAGTGAGACCATTGTGGCACCTTCGTTCTTGCGTGATTTATGCGAAACCTGGGCGATAAACCGCTTATCAGTTACAGTGGGTTATTGTTCCTTATCGGCGCATTAAACTTTATCGACGGAATTAAGATATCAATAAGACTTTCGCTTTCTAATGCGTTTTCTATTTTTCAGAATTTCTACTACTCTCCTACATTTTTGGCGCCGGCAAATTAACTATATAGTAAATCAACATTCGAATTCACGTATACTTATTCACCGCAATTGCCACCTGTCTTCATTAAATACCAAATCAAAAATTCAGAACAAAAACTGTGCATCTCCAACCTCCTCTCGCCAAATAATCAACTCTCGCTTTTCCCTCTCACTCCCCATCTCAAGCAACCCATCGCCTCCTCATCACGGGAAAAAACAAACCTCGCCTCGCCGCCATCGATTCGAAATGATTTTAGAGGGCGGTTTCAACCATCCCCCCACATCCCCGAGCCTCTCTGATTATTTCGGCTTGGAGCGCAGAGTCTACACTCGCTGCTACTTCTCGAGCGAGCGAGCGGAATACCTCGAGCGTATCGAGCGCGCGAGGGGGAGCGTCTCGAGCGAGCAGAGCCGGAGAAAGGGTCGCTCCTCTTTTTGCCCGCGCGTCTCGGGATTTATGGGCGCGTGTAAAGCAATGTTGTTCCTTCGCGCTCCATTGTCCGCGCAATTTGCAAAATTGAGAGAGGCCCAACGACGCGTGCGATGACGCGAGAGGGGATCGATTGATTTTTTAGGCTTGATGCGCTGTGCTTTGGGAAATGCGACGGGTTTTGGATTTTTCTGGGTGGTTTGTGCGATGGGTGAGTTGATTGATGGATTGGGCAAAGCTGATTGGTTTTTTTAGAGGTGTGAGAGTTGGTTTTTGATTTTTTGAAAGTGATGTGCAGTGATTTTTTAAAATATTATTTAGAATTATTTCTCACTACATTTACTGTGGTTTTTCTTAGTTATGAAAAATTTGCTTAAAATATTTATTTTAATCTATCTATCTGCAGTTGATTCACTTTAAATATTTTTGATATCAGATTATATATATTTTATTCTTCCTGTTGCATTTAATTTATTTCAACACTTTGAATATAATCTGCATAATGTTCAAGAATAGGAAACTGTGTTAAGCACATTTTTCCGTGTATTTTAAATTTCTCACATAACATTTGACACCGTGGGAATGAAATTTCACGCCGAAACTTCATGAAAGCTGCCTAGCTGCAGCGAAAATGCATACAAGATGAAAATAATTATTTTTCACTTCACATCATTTTTAACTGCGATTGAAAAAAACGATTACAACTATAATAATAAATTTTAATTTTTTTTTTATAAATATACTGAAATTTAAAGCAACAAATAAAATCTTTTAAGCACTCTAACAGTACAATGACAACAAAGGTAAATAAACGTGCGCAAACCTATACACCCCTCATTTCATCCAACCCACCAATATCCTTAAAACATCAAACGCAGAGTCTGAATCGTCTCCTTAGCTCGCGGAAAAAAATAAATTGCCGTAAAGCGCACAAGGTAACTACGACAGCGCTCCCAGGTACAAAGCCTCTCCTCGTATATACACGTACACCCAACCCCCTACATCAAGCTCGCCTCCTTATCTTTTATTCCCCAAAGTATCCCAGCTCGCTTATTAAAAAACCGTCGCGCATCGAAACATTCCATCCCCAAACTCTACCCTCCGCACAAAGAAAAGCACCCCATCAAAAAAAAAAAACGATAATCCAGCCATATACACATAATCATCACCCACCTTTGCATTCGTTGGCGTCCCTGGCGGTGGCCCTGGCCCAGGGCCGGTCGAAGTAGAACGGCTTGCACTTCTCGCAGTCTCTGCCCGCCGTGTTATGCTTGCACTCGCAGGCGAGCTGTCCGTCCTTGCCCTGGCTGCACTTGGCCGCGTGGCCGTTGCACTTGCACCTGCCTCCCACGGCGAAATCAGACACGGCGTAGTGATGGGCCAGACTGATGGCGCTGTTGGCTCCGGTGCTGCTGGTGGTCGAGGGCACCGAGACGAAGCTCATCTCCTGGAGCTCGAGCGCGTCGTTGCTCTGGAGCTCCTGGGGGGCCAGCACCTGGTGCACCGACGGCAGCGCCGTGGCCAGTGGATCAACACCAAAGAGGCTGTTGCCTTTCTGACCCTTGAGCTTGACTTCTTCCCGCTCGCGCTTGGCTATCTCCTCGAGGCTGAGCACCTCCTCCTGGGCCGGGCCCGAGCCCTCCTGGCTGCTCGGCATGTGCAGCCGGTTGAAGATGACGCGGATGTCCGTGGCCGTGACCCAGTCCTGCAGCACCGGCGAGTTGTCAAAGTCAGCCGCTGACGGCCTGCCCTCTAGCGTGCTGAAGGCAATCCTGCCAACCGGTCCCAGTCCATCGCCGCCGGTGTATCTGTGGCTGTCGGTGCAGCGAGCCTCCTGCTCGTTGGCCTTGGTGATGGTGGCGCGGTTGGGTCTGCCGTATACCTTCCGGCAGAGCGACGAGTAGAACTGGAAGGGCTGCCAGGTCTTGCCGTAGTCCATGGACTTGTAGATGGCGATGGAGTCGGGCTTGGCCGCCCTGGGGCAGAACTGGAGGCTGACGTAGGTGAGCTCGTACTTCTTGCCGAGGGAGAGGGTGAGGGTGACGTTGTCCGGGGGCGCGGAGAAGCTCTGGGCCGAGACCAGCGGCTCGCTCCTCCAGCAGGTGACGTTGTTGGGATTGTTGAGGTCGGTAAGGTAGGAGGCGGGGAAGCGCCGCCTGGGCACGCTGTCGTCGCAGATCTGGCACTGGCCGGACGTGGTGGGAGTGCCGGGCTCGGCGTAGTCGCAGTACCTGGTGGGCCCGCTGACTCCGCAGGTCGAGGAGGCGACGACGCCGCGCTCGAAGGCTGCGTTGACAAAGTCGGGGATGCAGCGCCGGGGCCGGTCCTCGTCGTAGCAGGGATCGGCGGGGATCGGCTGGTTCGAGAACATCTTGGTGAAGATCTCGCCGTTGCCGGCGCGGGCTGCTGGCAGGGACCAGTGGCTCGCCAGCAGGAAGAGCGACAGGTACAGGAACGCCCGGCTGCTTTGCATTTTCGCGGCTGGATGCGTACTTGTAGGGTAAATAGGATTAACGGAGTGGATGCGGGGATGCTTATTGGATTTACCGGCTTGTTTTCGTTTCGCGCGATGCACTTTACGGAGCGGCTTCCGGGAAGTTAGGAGCGCCCGGTGTTTATTTCTCAGCGCGACGTTCGCCAACGGCGCGCGAGAGCTCGCTTCTTCTCGAGCGCGTGAAAAATCTGTTGTCCTCCTGGGCTGTCTTCTAACACTCTTGAATTTTTCTCTCTCGCGGTCAGGAATCTCAGTGAAGCCCCGGCGCCGATGTCATGGCGAGTTTGCTCGCGCTCGCGCTCATCGTATTCACCTAAAACGCACTATAACCAACTATATCCCCTTGGTTCACATAGTACAAGTACATCAAGCACTCTGAAAATAACCAGCATATATACCTATCCGCAATATCACTTGAAAATAATCGATACCTCTGGAAAATATCTATCTTTCACACTTATACGAGTCGATTAATAAACCGGCACGCGCGCGCGCGAGTCGGCGTGTTCGGAGTCGCGCGAGTCGTAGGGTGCAGCTCTCGCTTGGCTGGCGGCTAGCCGCTGACTGAAAGCGCGGCGGCGCGACGGCTGCTGGCTCTGTAGCGCTCTGGCGCGCGCGGCGCGAGGTGGGAGAAGCGCGCATCTCTCTCGCTTTTACCGGCAACGTGCGCGCCCTCCCTCAAGCTGCAAGCTCACCCTCTCCAGCGCTCGTTTATGCGCTGCGTCTCGCTCTTTCCCCTCCAGCGCCGGCTGCTTCTCTTTCTCGACTGTGCGCGAGGTTGTGTGTGTGTGTGTGTGTGGAGTGTATAGGTACGTTTTCTCGACACTATTGTTGTCTCTCCGTTTATCTCTGGCGGAGGGAGAGCGGGGGACCGCTCGGCGGTTCGTTCGTTCCTTCTGGAAACCTGTTTCACATTTCGATCGGAAATCAGTCGAGGATGCGCGAGAGAGTGAGGAGGAGAGAGGGGGGAGTGGTTGAGATATCGCGACCTTTTGCAGGCAAGGCTGTTGGGTTGGAGAGCGACGATTTGGGAGCTGGAGGTTACTTATGTGGCTGGAGGGTTGTTAGGGTTGGGATGAAAATTGTTAAGGGGTTGTTGGATAGTTGGGCTTGGGTTATGCTGCAATTACAAAGAATGTAGTTCTATCTAAACAAGAGAAATAAGATAGGAACCATGTACTGTCTACGCAACGTATATGTGCACAAATATTAATCTTTTATAACGATGTGCATTCAATAAAATTGAAAGAACTGCAAAGTGCGGAAAAATGACACTGGCTATAACTGGAAAATTTATTTTACGCACAGTAGGTTACGAAAAGTACCATTTTCCACAGTTATATTAGTGTGTTAAATAAACTTAACGCGCGCTATCTATTGCTGAAATTGTCGTATGAAACTCGCGTTTAAGTATTCACACTCGTAAACTTGTGCGCAAAATCTACATGTTACGTAAAATACTATAGAATTTTTATTAACTGTTTTATCTACCAAGTATGCGTTGAAAATTAAAAAATTGCAAAATGGATTGAAAACGATAAAGATTGATAGAAAATGTCGATCGATAAAGATGGATATTATGGTATTAATTTAATCTATACATATTTACAAAACTCAGGTATGAAAATTATATATATATTTTAATTTTCTTTTTTTCTTTCCCATTATGAGATTTCGGTTTTAAAATTTCTAATCTAATTTATAGCTACCTTGCAATACTAAACGGAAAAATTACCTAATTATTAGTCAAAAATCTACAAAAATTAGTGTTTTAATTATTTATTTTTTTAAATCTTTTCTCAAAATATAAAAACTACATAAAATTATAAACAATGATTAACATTACTTTTGAATAACTTCGGTTCCAAATTCAAAAAAGAGAAAGATTTGACTAAAGCTTTGGAAGAATAAAAATATATGCATTAGAAATATCGATTAAAGCTTTGTAAAAGTAAAAATATATGCATTAGGAATATTTTTTTTAAATTGAGTTACCTTTAGGAAACTTATTTAAAAAGTATCCGTACATGAAATTTGCATGCATTAAATTGGAAAAAATTCTTAGGTTTCAGTATATAAAATTATAGTTCTATATAATAATGATACAGTTTAGCTAATGTTACTTTAGCTAAATTTTTTATAGATATAGTATTCAACTATCCTGCCGAAAAATCTCAGCTGTGATATCGCATGAAAATAATAAGTAGAATCTCAGCTGAAATACATTACCTTTTGTGATCCAATCGTATATTTTTCATAATATTCACAAACCAGAATAAATCAGAAAAACGTGATCGATTTCTCTATATAAAGTGAGCATGTGGTGGCTTTCCGTTGTGTACAGGTAACTATAAGGTATATAGATGGTGTAACTAAATATACCGTTGTCATAACTGTAGGAAAGAATGTTGAGACAACGAATTAAAACTATAGACTCATTAACTCAAGATTTTTTCAGTGTATAATAGTAGAATCAAATTTTTATGTGCATTATGGTCCGTAAGATTTATTATTTAAATCAAATCTTAAATTATATATTAGAAATTTCACTAAAATTTGCAGTTTTTAATTTTTTAAACGTTTATAATGATCCATATTGAATTTTAAAATGATTTGAGAGCTTATGGTCATGGTAAATAGTAAATTGTCTTTGGGAAAGGCTATTGTTATGAACGTAAACCAATTTTTTTTCACAAAATTTCAGCCGTTAATGGTAACTGAAACAGCATAACCCCTAATGTTAGGTTTAATGTTCATCACGGCAATGAGTGAAAATAGGGAAAAATACGGTTGTTCTCACGCGTACAACAAAATCTTAAGCAATCCATGAAAATGTAAAAGGAACTTAAATTCTAAAAGAAAAGTATAGAAAGAAAAAAACAATAGAGTCATATTTATAATAAAAGAAAAGTTAGTCATTTTTCAAAGCAAATTTTTATCAAGAAGTAGTACCGAAAATCAGATTTTATTTTTTATAATGATCCTTACAAAATCTAAGATAAGTACATATTTATATTGTACGAATTCTTTTTAACGTTTGCGTAAGACAAATATTAAACCAAGAAGTTAACGGTTTGATTTAAGGACAGAATACTACAA
>UELX01004963.1:0-15540 GCA_900480035.1 Eupelmus urozonus | reverse complement strand
TTAAAATGACAAAACATCAAAATTTCGAATTTTTTGAGCCAAAATTATGCTGAAACTGAGTCCTGATACCTTAATAAAAATTAAAGAGAGAACAAATTTATTTCTATATTTAAATTTGATTATTTTTTCAGGTTTAAACTCAGTACTTAGCCCTTTAAGAGTACTGCCTATATAAGTAAAAGATTTGAAAAAAAAACAAAACGCAAATTTAATGGAAACCACTTAACTGACGGAAATGTCTGACTGACCATAATACAGAGGAACCCGAACCTTCCAGAGCTGAAGAATCACGATCATCTCTCTTTTCATCCACTAGGATAGAAGAAGAACAGAGCAGTGGCGATAAGTCACCAATAAGTGATGAGCGCAGGAGCGGACTCAAAGAAGAAACTACACTAAGTGAAAGCAAGTCTAATGTTCAAAAAATTGCTGCCTCTACAAAAGTGAGCGATACTGAAGTGCAAGAAATGCACGAAATACCAGTTACCCCTGCACCTACCAGTGATTAAAAAAGGTTAGAAATGAAAGATGGAAGCGAAAAATTCATAAAGATACCTACAGCAACTGAATGCAAAAAAGAAAATCAAGAAATCTTATTAAACTCTGATCCAGGATGACTCGGCAGTAGTATAGCACCAAAAGAAACAGATAGATGAGAAAATATAACAATATCCCAAAAAGCAAAATCCTTAGAATGAACAAAATATGACCGACGGAGATGTCTAGAAGAGTTGAATCCTTGCCCCAGCAAGTAGAACAAATAACTAGAACTAAAGCAGAAATTAAAAGATCAGATGCTCAAAACAATGAAAATAAAAGAAAATAGGAAGTGGAACACAAAATCTCACAATCAGAGATAAAAAATACTTGTTTTATAAAAGCCATAGGCCAGAGAATGCAATGCCAGATTCATCGAAGAGTCTACGATTTTATGATCTAAACTTCACAAGAATATTGGAAAAGGAAAAGGCTGAACCAGTAAAATTCGGTTTCTCCACACCACCTCAAGATATAACACCGATATATATATTGCCATGCCAACTATTTAAGGCCCCTTAGCAAAATTTTTAAATTTACCAAAACAAGACGCGAATAATCAAGCAGCCATACCCCTATCATTAATAATCTAATTTTGTCAAGAAATTGCCTGACTTATAAAAGAGACAATATTGTACATTTAATTGCAGAAGATTTTAAAGCTGTCACGCCAACTGCTAGATTATTAACTGAAATAAGTACCATAGATCTCACAGTCTTGAAATCGAAGAAGCCTCGTGGGGGACAAGCTTAAGTTACGCTATATAAAAACCATAATATAATTTCAGTAGTTATTAAAGATAAACACCATGGTGTTTTCAATGCTTCTGTTATCAAAAATGCATTACGTAACCTTAAGACCTTACTTATACGAAACAACCTTAAGAGCGTTAGAATATCTAAAAAAAAAAGTGAATTAAATTACACACGGGAACCAAAATTATTGACCGAAATGTTAGTAACAGAATTCGAGAATACACCCATTAAACTAACTATATGTTACAAAAAGGTAGTCAAACCGACTTCTAATGAAAGGAACAACATCACATCAACACTGCATGATAGTCTAATAGGAGGACATAAAGGTAACTTACTAACAAGGAGAGGATTAGAGTTGCAGGTCATGGATTTTGCTGAGTCTTGTTAAGGATCTTCTTTGGCCAAAATAAGAAGACCCGTGTCTCAGGGTTTTAATGAATAGGTCTTAAAATTTGAATTATGGATAAATTTAATAATATCTTAAAAGAAATAGCTTGTACGCAAAATTTTAATAATTTTGTTTGCTTAAGTCATATATGAAGTTCCAACAAAGAAAGTAAAACTATAAAAAATAAGCTGCAAAATGCTTTTATCAGAATTAAAAAATATTAATTCGGTTCAAAGTTATGGTTATTTGAATTAGAGCAACAAAAACTTATCTAAATTCGGACTTGTTAATATTTACAATTAAACAGTATAATTCTGTTGCTCTAATTCAAATAACCATAACTTCAAACCAAATTAATATTTCTTAATTCTGACAAAAGCATTTTGAAGCTTATTTTTATAGTTTTACTTTCTTTGTTGAAACTTAAGAGATGAATTAAGCAAACAGAATTATTAAAATTTTGCGTACAAGCTATTTATTTTTAGATATTATTAAATTTATCCATAATTCGAATTTTAAGGTCTATTCATTAAAATCCTGAGACACGGGTCTTCTTATTTTGGCCAAAGAAGCCCCTGAGAAAGTTTCAGCAAAATCCATGACCCGCAACCCTGGTTCTCTCCTTGTAAGAATAACACCTAGAGGAAATAATCACATACTAACAATGTAATGTAACCTAATAGGCTAAGCAAACTTAGTTTTATCGTGATATAATTAAGGAAAATCAGTACAAAAAACGTTCCTTATTTTATTGACCTTAGCATTATTGATAATAATTAGTTGTTAATACATTTTTTTGAATTTTCATAACCTGACACACAAAGACAATGTTCTTATCTATTGTTTAAATCAAAGTTAAAGTCATTTTCTTAAAAATTAAAATAAACAAACAAGAAATGCGGAATTAATAAATTTATAACTGTTGAAAAGTAAGAGTATTGAACATGAATATAATAATAAGTATTAAACTCTCTCTCTCTCTTTCTCTCTCTCTCTCTCTCTCTCTCTCTCTCTCTCTCTCTCTCTCTCTCTCTCTTTCTTTCTCTCTCTCTTTCTCTCTCTCTCTCTCTCTCTCTTTCTCTCTCTCTCTCATTGAAAGTGCTCCGAAATTTTACCAACCCGGGCAGCGCTGCAATTGGCAAGCTCAGCGCTCCCGGCCAGCGTCTTCCTCTGCCAATTTTCTCGCTGACGTTAATCGTTAATCACTCTATTGTCTTTCAGCAGCGGTAGACTTTGCTTAGCACTCGCGCAGACACTGTCATTGACTCACTTCCGGTTGATCAACCGTTTCATTGAGAGAGAATAAGAGAGATTGGAAGAAAGCAAAAAATCATAAAAGAAAGAGAGAGAAAGAGAAAATATTAGGTAGCAACAATCGGATTAGTTGCACTTGATAAAATTTTAATGTAGTAAGGCTTCCGTAAAGCAGAATATGACATCGTTTCTGGCACTAAATTATAATTTATTATTTATTTTTAACAATTAAAACGGTGTATAAATCATTATAGGAAAAAGAGAAATACAGAATTTGAAACATGAAAACTAAAGATTTCTGGAAAACGAATTAACATCGTTACAGAAACTGTTTGGTTTATTTTCAAACCGTTATAAACTTATTCATGAAAAAAATTAACACATATTTTGACAAAAACTATTTTTATTTTTTTTTTATTATTATAAAATAATTATTATTACTATTGCATAAAATGTATCAAATATTCGATCCCCTGTTTCGTGTTAAGCGTAAAACGAAATATTGTTTCTGTAAACTTAGTGTAAGCAGACTTTTAATATAGGTAAACATTTGCTTTTAAGAAACACTTGAAATATACTCCGCAAAAGTACAGCCGGTAAATGGAAATATAACTGCAGGTGCAAAATCGAACCTCTTTTAAACTCAAGGAAACGGGTTACTTGTTTGACTATGCAATGAAATTTCAAGTAGCTTTTAGGAATCCAAGTTATTTTAAAGTTTAGTAGTTTACTTTGATTTCTAAAAGGGTTCTATGATATCAATCATTCATTAGTTTGACTTTAGTAAGTGGTGTTTTATTTGTTAGCCATGTGGTTAGTCCGTAAAATAGGAGATTTATTAAAATAGAAATTTTCATCTAACGAGAGTTTGCAGTTTAAAAAAATAGGCAATAAATTTTACGGTGCTCAATTTTCAAAAATTGACTTGTTATGAAGGTAATTATACCATATCTTTTATGTAAAAGAGATTCATTTACAATATTAACTACTCATTTATTTTAAAATATTAAATTTTATTCACTTTAAATAAATTAATAATAATCAATAATATCCATATCACGTTTTTTTTTCTGTTGCATAGAACATTTTTCTAATAAACACGGCTTCTATTACCACTTAAAAAAAATGATTAAATTCTTACTATTCCTAAAATTTTTAAGAAACTTTGGTAAACTAGAAACTTAAAGAAGATGTCAAAAAGTTTTCTTCATTATTCACATAGAGTTTCTCGCAAAGTTTTATACAAATTTTTGAAATTAATCCCAATCATCCTTTCCCACCCCTTACCCATGATTTTTAATAATGTAATTAGCTTATGTATTTGCGTTTACATTAAATCTACGAAAATGACAAATGCTTGCAACTCATCAGCATTTTTGATTTTAATTTCACATTTCCCGCAAACAAAGCTATAATCAGTGATTAAGTAAAACCCTTTACGCTTACTAGCGATCAGTCAGTGTAATACTGCAATAATCTCAAAATCTATACGTTTTGTGAGAGAAATTTGAAAGTTCAATATTATCGTTTTGATTTTAATGAGCACATGTTGAATAAGAATTAACAATAATAAATATGTTATAGTTTTTCACAATTTTTTTTATTTAAAAGCTTTTATCTGTTTTGGTTACGATTTATATTTTTTTTTTTTGTTTTTTTCAGGATTTATTTTTGTTTAGTGAAAGTATGTATAAAAAAAAGTATTTTTCAAAAGTTTCAAATTGATACACCATTTCTTTTGTTTTATTATTATTATTATTTTATTTTATTTTTTTTGGAAATTTAATTTGTTAGAAATTTGTTCAAAATTCATTTTTTTGCATAAAATAGATGACCAAAAGTATTATGGCGTTTAATACACGACATTGATTTTTAACGTCACAGAAGATCATATAATTCTTTAATTTAGTGTATTTATTTGTTTATTTAAAAAAATTTAAATACACCTCAAAATATTTTCAAATTACAATCTAATAAATTAGTTATTAATAACCGTACAACAATTTGTTTTTTAAATCGTTCTTTTTTTAATTGTTATATTTTGTACAAACGCTAAGCCACGGCATTTCGAAACTCAACAATCAAAATTAGCCAGCACTAACAAATTTTGAAACTCCAGCAGAAAGTCTTGTCGCGCAACAACCATCTTGATTTGTCATGGGTACGAAGCAAACGTTTGAAACATTCGCCTATCCCCGGCAGTTCTACAAACTCGATTCCACGCGCCGTAAAACTATCTCGTTTCCCCCTTGATAGGTCAGCGCCAGTTACTCTCCCCAGTTTGAAGTTTAATTTATATTCGTGTTCGTATAGCTCTGCGTTTCCAGCCTAAGATTTACAGAAGTGATACGGCGTTGTTTACATGAAACTCGGCATAAGCGCGCGCTCGCTCGTATAAACGAAGAGCGAACTGGCCTCCGTGCGCGGCGATTTTGACCGGCGCATGGCAGGTGCTTTCTAGTGCCAAAAATACAAATTCCACGAGCGGCCGTTTGATCGAATGGCCTCCGGCGCGTACGGCCGCGCGGAGCTCATTTCGTCGGGTGTTTTAACATTGAAAAAAGCCTGACAATGACATTATTTGGCTTTTGGGAAGTTTAATCGACTGGGTAATATTCATTTTCATTCTAATTTGAAATTCTTTTTACAATTTTTATTAATGGGTAATTATTTGATGAAATATGCGTAATTATGATTTAATTTAAATTATCAAGCTTTTTGTGCATGTTATATTTTTAATTTATATTCAGTGTTTTTTCAGAATTTCAAATATCGATATGTTTTATTTTTTGTAAAAAACTACAAATGCCTTCTGGTAAACGTTTGCATTTAATCGATCATTGATTTATTGAAATTCCTTATTATATCCTTTTTAACTGTTATTTGGTTCATATTTCAAATTTCAATCTAGTTGTCAAATTAATATTCTCAATAAAATTGAATTTTCAGAAGAATCCAAAAAAATGTGTATAATACGGAAGCCATGAATTGCTTCGTTTTCTAAAATAATAAAAAAAAGATTGTATTACAAAAAACTGGGTTTGATAAAAATGCTATTCAGGTAACCATGTCAATGCTTTTCACCAGTAGAAAAGGTCCTGCTAGCACAGACAAGTCACATTACTGTATGAACTGTAGTACGCTTTGTATTGTTAAAGTTAGAGAAATAACTTTTTATGAAAACATCATCTTAAACTTTTTTTATTCATGTAACTAGTCTATTAAGAAAAGGTTTGTAAATATTTAAAAACTCTTTCTTCTATAAAGACTATAGAAATTCATTTTTTTTATTAAACTTTTAATCTTTCTTAAATATCTCATTATAAAATTGCTGTTGATAATTAAAACAAGTTGATAATGATAAACAATTCAAAGTTGAATAAAAATAATAAATTTCTGAATTTTTGTTAATAAAAAAAAAATATAACCATGAATATAAATTTAATTAATTCTTTTAGAATTAAAATGATTTCAAGACGAATATTTTTTTTTTTTTCAATTTCTAAGAGTTTTCTGATTTAAACAAGTACATGGGCTTGTGTGGAAAGTAATCCAATGCTATCGATATTTCAAGACTATCAAAATTCAAAGCTCCTTGCAACAAAAGCATATATTTTAAAATATTTAAAATTTCAAAATAATATAATTTAATGGTTGCCTAAAGTAAAACAAAATTGAAAAATATGAGTAAATTAAATTATTTTTAACAGTGTAAATGCTTTTAAACTTTTAAACAAACTAGTTTTCTAAAAATATAAGAAAGAATATATACATATTGCGAAACTCTGAGAAAGAAAAATGTTACCGCCAAACATTCAGCTTCGAAAATAAGCTTTAAAATTCTGCGAACTAATTAAATATATACTTTACTGCCAATTTCCGAACTCAATTTTATCATTCCACTTCCAACTCAAAAAATCCCAATAATTCCAATCGTCCGGATAATACGAGTGAACTTTTAAGTAAAAAAGTTTACCGAACCAATGAAAAACTTTAATAACTTAATTTAAAGTTATACGAATATCACGTAGAAGTAATGCGATTACACACCTACAAATTCACGTAGATGCATGAAGTTTCTGCACCCAGCGGGTCTTAGCACACTCCCGCGCATCTCCACGTAAATATTCCTATCCAAATCAAACCATCCCATCTACTAAAATTCCAGACCCAACAACCCTTACCTTTTCTCAAAACCACCCTCCTCACTACCACCCCAATTACGCCAAAGCTCCCAGCTCAACAAAGCCAGAGCGCAGCTTTAAAAAGTAAGAGAGGCGCAAGCCCAAGAAACAGACAGAGTCACAAACGTACCGTGAAAGTCCCGGCGCTGTAGGCCGGCCGGGTGCTATATCCCGGCACACCTCGTCGCCCCGAAGCTTAGTATCCCTGGCGCCGCTGCTGGCGCTCCTCGAAAAAACCGTCCTCTCTGTCACTCTCGCACTCGCGACTCCCCTAAACTCACTCCAGCTGGCTGTATGATCCCTCACCACTCTGACAATCCCAGTCGCACAATATACGTATATATCCCCAGCGGAGAGGCGAGAGAAAAAAAAAATCGGCTCTCGATCTTCCTGTCACTCGGCTACGGGAACCTCCCGGCTGGCACTCGCGCAATATCCACCTGTCGCCGCGCGAAAAGTAGGCGTAGTATATAATCGCGGCCGCGCGCGGAGGCGGCGAACGGAAAGAGTAATGAATGGGGAGGGGAAGCGCCGAATCGGCAGTAGGTACAGACGGGTGTAGTCAGACGCGAGACTAGCGCGCCACCGCGCACCAGTCTATATAAACCAAGAGACAGAGCGAAAGCGATAATAACCCGAAGACTCGTGGAACAGCGAAAAAGACGGAGATAGAGAGAGAGGAGAGGAGAGGATAGAGAAACAAGCGCGCGCGGAGGGTTGGAACGACGCTTCTGTGTGTGTGTATACAAGAGGCAGAGAGTAGCGGGCAGCGCGCGCGCGCTGCTGCTCGGTCGGCGAGAGACTGAGCGCCTAGCGGCGGGGCTTGGCCGACGAGCGATGTTGGGAGAGAGTAGGGAGCGCGCGCGCGCGCGCTCATCTGTATACACAACGCCGGCGCCCCTGTGTCAGTATACGCGCGCTCGCACACTCAGTCAGTGGGCGTCTGGCCGCCGCCGGAGACGGCCGCGCGTCTCGCTCTGGAGAGCGGATTTATTGTCGTTTTGTAATTTTGAGATTTTTAAGGGGGGGAGTGGATGGTTTGGAGGGTGGGTATGGGGGGAAGGTGTTTGCTGTGGTGATGGAGGCTCGATTGACTTTGGGTAAAGAGTCGATCGTTGTTGAACTCATTACTCTCAGGAGCGCGCGGATGGATGAATAATAAATCGACGCGCGGTATGAGGATATATACACGGCGTACTTTGCGTATACACGCCTACGCTCGCCATTAATAATGGGGCGATTTGGGAAAGGTCTTGGTGGAAAGGTGGCCCGGCGGAGGAGAGCGTAAGAATGAGAGAGGGAGTGAATGGGAAAAAGCCGAGAGGTGGGAGAGTGAATGGAAGAGGGTGTCGGAGGAGAGGGACTTTTATGGATCCAGGGAGAATGGGAGGGAGAGTTTTCTCGTATTAAGCGGAAATATTGAATTGACTTATAAAAGTCGGCCGAGACGTTCGGCGACGATTCAAGCGACGGAATCGCGGTGGTTTGTTTCATTTCGAAATTCATCGGAAAGGGGGGGATGTTGTGAAAGGACGAAAGTTGAGGCTGATTCGTTTGTCTTGTCGAAAGCGGCGGTGAGCAATTAAAAATGTCGAAATCTCGATTTGGCGGGGTCTCAAGAGTTATTGTTGAATTGAACGGGTTGAAATGTTACAGATTGATAATTTGGTTGGTATAATAGGAGTTGTCGGCGGTATTGTCAATCGGAGAGTGAAAACCGGATATGAAAATGTTGTCGATAATCAGCTGAATTGATATGGATAATTGATCGTGTCAATGAGTATCAATTGACGGATGGTTTGCTATAATTAATGACGTCGGGGTTATTAATAAAGGTGTCTCGTTAACGGCTGATAAATATAATTACCACTTTTCACAATTGAGAAAGGAATTCTTTCAGACTGTCTGCAATATTGCTGCGACTTTCATTATTAGTAACACTTGGCAAGATTAATGAGAAAACGATCCAATGTATTCTTAATTCAAAGCCTTGAAAAATGTAAATGGAAAATTAGTTGAAATTTTTAGTATCACATCTTTTAGAAAAATATAGCGTTAGAGACAGCTATTAAGATGGTTTTCAATTTTGATATTTTAATTTTTCTATTTCTTGATACTTTTGGTAAAATATCTCTTTTTTATCCTCGAGTCTTTAATTTATTCTTCAACAATTTATAATAGATTTATAAATTAAAGCATAACTATTTTATTGCGTAGAGTTGAAATTAAATATATGAAATAAATTAGAATTTTTGTTGATTAAGATTTATTGATGTCGATGTATTACACATATTACTAATAATACTAATGAAAGCAGATACTTAGTACTTGCAATAACATATTTTGCAATCACTTTTATTTGTCCTTGCTAAATTATTGGAAATAAAACTAGCAAAAGCTTACCACCTGTACAACTTTTTTCACAATTACCTGATATTTTGGTCAAATTTTTAACTAATACAATGAGAAATAAATATAAAATTTCATTATTGAACAAATTCAATTGATTCAGTTTTAGAAGGTCAATTATTTTCAAATATTTTAGAATATGTCCTCAAAACGTGAAAAAACATGAGCTTAAAAATCGAAAAAATAAAAAAAATATGTTCTACCATCATACTTTTACATCCAAGCTTATAAAAAATATGACTCCCTCGAGAAAATATTTTTTTTTAAATCAAAAACACATAAATTTTCAAAATTGACATTTCCATCATACACATGCATACTATCTGATTAGCAAATATTACCATATTTCACAATAAGAATTACTATGGTAATACTTTGGAAATTCACATTTGACTATTATTATTACAAGTTTGAATTACATTTCAAATGAAAAAACAAAATGTAGCATTCTATACCAGTTTTTACTACATTTCCCACAATCTTCCCGCTGCAAAAAGTTCACACATCACCCGCAAACCCCAAAATTCCCCCAAAATCTCCACACCCCAAAACCCACTCAAAAAAATCCACAACCCTAAAATCAGCACTCTACCTACCCAATTAACCACCTCTCAACACTCCCTCGGCGCCCCCTTAAAAACGTCCCTTGTCCCGAAAATTCGCGCGGAACCGTGGCACGAAGCGAATAGACCGGACCGAGTCTGCGTACAGCCACCCGCACACACACTCAGAGAGAGAGCCAGCCGGCATCGGCGTGGGAGAAGAGCGGAATTCGCGCGCGGCGTCGCCGCGGCGCGCTTCTTGGCGAGGGCGTGGTCGCAGCGCCGGCGGTGGCGGCGATGCCCCGAGGACATTCTTGCCGCCTCTCGTTCTTACACTCTACAATAAGCGAGAGCACTCGGCTGCTGGCGAGTGTATTAAACGAATTTCGCTGTGATCGAGCGGCTGACGGAGGGGGGGGGAAGTTGATGAACGGCGGGGTCGGAGCGGGGGTGGCTTCTGCCGGGGGATGATTTATTTGGGTTGACTTAATTTTGAGAATGTATGAATATTTTTTGTCGAGGTGATTAGACGGGTGGTTTGGGGAGTGCGATGAGAATTTTCGGCGGGGTTTGTAAATTATGGATTGTGCAGCTGCATTAGGGATCTCGGGGGCAAATAGTAATAGTGTCGACTGTATTGTTGATCAGCTGAGCGTTGAATCAATAGCATTGACTCGGAGTTCGTTAATATTGAGCAAACATTATCCTGATAATTCGGTTTGGCCTTTATTACACGCGTGGAAATTCGTAAATTAAAATAGCAGCCTGATTGTTGGTGTGATTGGGCTATTCGAGTGAATTAATTTATATGCATATAATTTGAATATTTATTAAAGATAACGAGACTGCAGTCTCTAGATGAAAAAAATGAATATATAGTTTTTGGCACTTATGAAAAAAGATATAAGTATGTCTCTGCAGAAAATTCTACAATAGATACAGTATCCAGTAAAATAATAAAAATTTTACTATAAACACATTTTTATCTATATTTATTCTGTTACAATACATTGCTTTTCACAGCGAAATCTTAATTCGCTACTCCAAAAAGTAAAAATTTCAATTAGCGAGTTATGTTTCCATTCACCATATCCATCCTTCAAATTCTTCACATTGTTCCCCCCAAACTGCTGATACATCGATGCTCTCGAAATTTCTGTTTTCCTTTCACCGACATCATCGTTAACTATCTCCAAACAGCCTCCCAACCCAAGCAAAAATTCGGCGTAACGACATTATCATTGCCTATACCAGCAGAGCCATTCATCGCCGAACCTAAAACGTCCCCTAAATCAGCGTCCCTTTCGACGACAAAACAAGCTCTTTCGAAACGGCGCTGTATACACGTCGAGCCAGCTCGCATCCACTGCAAATCAAGCGATTTCTATTCCCCGCGCACTTCACGGCCCATCCGCAAAATCAACTCGAAATTCATATACGATAACGCACACACACGCGCGCGCGCTTCTGTTATAACCTATCGTTTGCATAATGCGAGAACGACAGGTCCTCCCTTCTTCTTTTCCCCCCTCGTGACCCCTCCTTTTCTCGGTCGTATTTTTATTAGCGGAAAGAGGAGAACAAGAGAGATAGAGAGAGGCACTCGTCGCGACGTGAATAAGACGTGTATATCCTTTTGTGTCGAAGGCGGGAGGCGAGTGCACTCGTCATTCTTGTACAGGGCTTCTCGAACGGGGTTAGAGACCGAATAACGCGGGGGTGGGGCGCGAGGGCGGATTTTCTCGTGGCCGCGCGCGCGTGCTGATAGAGATGTTGGACCGGGATGAGAGGGATGAGAGGGAACGAGAGGTTTTCGGATTTTCTTGTGAGGGTGGAAGGATTTGGGGGTGGTGGTGATTTTTTTTTAGTTGGGTTAGTGATTTTTGGATGGTTTTGTGGTGAAGGAGGTGATTAGCTAGTGGGATTTGTTAGTCTGCTTTATTTGGTAAATTATTAATTTAGCAAAGGTTTCTAGCTGCTTGCTGAATGTTCACGGGTTAGTAGTTCATAAATATTTGAAAATCGAAGATTAATTTTGCAATAACAAATTTACAAATATGTTTGCGGTTTGAAAAGAACGTTTTTGGTAGATCGTTTCAAAGATAATTTTAATTATAATAATAATTCATGTTTTGATATTTTGGTTATTTTTAAATGTAAATTTATTCGGATTGAAATATTATATATCGGAATATATGGTTTAGTGTTTAAAATTAACTCGAAACAAAGAGAAAAATATTAATTAAAATTTCCTTTTGCCGTTTATGCAATCAAAAAATTCAAAAGAAGATCAAAATGATTTCTTTCTTGTTTTTCCAACTGAGCAAATTTTATCAGAAAAATGAATTTTTGATAATCATATTGATCATATTTTGGTTCACAAATAAGAGAAAAAATTTAAATCAATAAAAAATAAAATATTGCTTTACATTAATATTCAATACTGTGTAAAATAATAAAAAAATTATGACTATTTTATAAAAACTTTATAAGAAATAACTATATAAGAAGTCTATCTTTTTTAAAAATTTTAAATTATTTAATGTAAATTTATTCCAGTCATCGAATAATTTCAAAGGTACCTATAACCACTTTAAAAAAAAAATTTTTAGATTTTTTTATTGATTAATAATGTTATTTATTAAATTATAACCAATAACAGAAATAAAAAAAATTATAGATTAAAATCGATGAAATAGATTTTAAAATTATAAGAGTAGAGATACTCGCACATCCATTTTCTAAAAATAGTTTTTTTCAAATAAAAATACTTGAAAACAAATTTATAACACGTTCTTTCAAAAACTTTGTCACTATTACAAATCTCCCTCATTGCACATGCATTCATAAAAACCTACCATCTAACATCACCCCAACATTCCATTTAATTCTAAATCCATCCAAACCTCAAACTCGCGCTCAAAACCAAACTCAAGGCAAAACAAAAAAAAAATCATCCAAGTACATCGAACATCCCAAACTGCAAAAGCGGCGCACTTCCAGTGGGCGAGAGACATAAACATCGGCCGCCCACGCACCAAGTCGTAAAAACTCGCTCTGTCGCAGAAAGTTCGGGCAGCAAATCGATATACAGCCGCACATGAGCGCGCGTGCTTCGTTTTACCATTAACCCCAAGATAAAAGAGAGAGAGAGACGGAGAAGGAATCCGCAAGCTTTAATGGATCGCTCGCCGGGAGAGCTTATGTAATGATATATAAATGTGCGCGGCCACTGGCAAATTCCTGCAGCGCGCGAGCTACGATAAATAGAGCGCGAGCGAGAGCTGGGCGCCAGTAGATACAGCCGACGCCGGCCAGACCGGCCGCACCGAGACCTGGAGACGAGAGTGGAGACTCCGCGAAAATTTTGCGGAAATGAGGAGGGATTTGGAGTATGAGAGGCTGTTTTAGCTTTTTGATGGTTGTGGATAATTTTGGTTGATGATTGCGACTGTTGGAGAGTTGAGGGTTGGAGGTTTTTGAAGGCGTTTTGGAGATGTGAGAAATTGAAATAAGCACGTTGTGACTGTAACGGAAGTATTTTTGTTATTAGATAACATGTCTATATGTATATATTCATATTTCTGTATTCTTATATAACAATGAAAATGTCTTGATTATTGAGCAAATATTTTAATTTTGCAGAAAAATAATAAAACTATAAGGGCTCTTCATATCAATAATAAATTTTTTTTTAAATTTCACATTCAAATTAAGATCCGATGACATCACTAAAAACTCGACAATAATACCCAACGTTTTATTTTACACTCCAAATATTTAACATATGCTGCCTCTTAAATTAAAACAGAAATTTTTCATCCGAGCCAAACAATACCAAAACGCGTAAAAATCAACAGCATGACAGAGCAGCATCATCACCTCGTCAAGCCCTACTATTCCCTCATCCCATTCCCACCTTCCGCTCCCAGACTTCTCTCAACACCCACAACTGTCCCTAGGTCAGCTCACAATATCAATTCCCCGAACGCTCAGACACTAAATCTCTCCCTGCAGCCGGCGACGATTCTCGCGTCCGTATATACATTCTCTCTCTCACTCTATGTTTCTCTCTCTCTCTCTCTCTCTTTCTCTGGTTCTCTCTTTCTCTTTTTCGTCCATTCGCGCGCGGACCTGACCCAATTGGCGGAGAAAGAAAGAGGGCAAGAGCAGCCCAATAAGCGCGCTTTAAGGTGACTTGCCGCGGGCAAGGTTACTTGAGCTTCGGGCGTGCGGCGATTTGGCTTTTTATAAATAGTGCGCCGCGCCGACTGTCTTCACGGGAGACTATCGGCGGAGGAGATATATATGTTTACGGGTCGTCTGATTGATTGCGTTTGTGGAGTTTTGCTGGATGGATGCGAATTTCGGAATTTTGGGGTTGGTGATCGAGCGTGTTTGGGATGGTTTTATGCTTGAGCTTTTTGAGGTGTTTATTTTAGCGAGTTGGAATCGGCTTTGAATTTTTTTATCGAACGGAAATATTTGTTATAACATTAATGAATTGTTGCGACAGAATCTATACGTTTAATTATGTATAGTAAGAATATATAGTTCGATGATGAAATACTTATTTCAATTTTTATTCTTGTAAAGTTTCAGACAGTACGTAATTCAACAAAACAATTAATTAAATAAAACAATTTTTAATTTTCCTTACTTTTTCTAACTTTTATAAATTATTACCATTTTTTTCATAAAAATAAATTATCATATAATCTTGCACTTTAACGGGGTAATAAAAACAGTTCATTATGCAGCAGTGGAGTAAGATTGCTTATTATTCCCGAAAGCAGTAATTGCTTGAAGGGAATGATTGTCTTTACTCTCGAGGTGCATATAATATTTTATTCTCACCTTAACTGTGATTACTTATTTCCTTTTATTTTATTTTTTCAATAATTTTTCAATTTTTCTAATAAAAATGTTAGCAAGGGAATAATGACCGAAAAGAGAAAATAATGGCCTAAGAGGGAAATAATGGTCCATTATTTCTTTTCTCGAGATTTTGGGGTATAATATGTCACTTTATACGCGCTTTTTGGAGAACTAAAGGGCCATTATTGATAAGGTGGGAATAAAATAAGTAAATATTTTAAATTGACTAAAATTTATATGAAAACATAAATAAAACTAAGAAATTATTTAAGAAATTCAACATTTTTTAAGTTAACTCTAGCTATTTAAGTAAAGAGTTACTTTTAATAAACAAGTACTCAAAAAATGATTATGAAATCAAGAAAAAATATATAAAATAATGTACTTACTATTTGTAGACATACACTGAGAAAAAAAATATCTTGATGAAAACAGAATCCACTTGATTCTAGCGGAAATAATTTTATTTTACGTCCTAGCAGTAATTCTCTTAAAGCGAATATAATAGTACATTATGCAACAAGGGAGTAAAGTCGCAGATTATTCCCGCGGGCAGTAATCACCCGAGGGAATAATCGACTTTACTCCC
>UELX01004962.1:0-15545 GCA_900480035.1 Eupelmus urozonus | reverse complement strand
TCTCCCGAAACGTCGACTACAATAAATTAATCATTAGAAACAACATTGTTCGTTAAAGATCATTTTTTTAACATTATCAATTAAAATCAATTTTATTAACAAAATGTATGCAATTATAAAAAATCTTATTTAATAATGCATTATAATATATATTTTGTTTAATTTATTAAATGTATGTTTTCATACTATTTTTTTCATAATATTTGTATTATATTGATGAAATTAAATAAATTTTAAAATACTCTATGATGAAAAGAGTAAAAGAATTCATAAAAATTATAAGCATTTCTTTTAATTTAAACGAAAAAAAAAAATTTATCCACGGTGATGTCACGGTAACCCTGGCGACGAAAGCCACACGAAACTTCACGAGCAGAATCAAGTGAAAACCACAAGCTATTTAGAAGACTTACTGAAAGATCGACGTCGACTACTTGCTCTTTGATGAAATTCAACTTCTTGATGTAAAATTCCTTCGAGTGATCTAATTACATGTAATTTTAAGTTTATGAATGCTGCGTTGTTTTCAGTATTAACAAGCGTAGTTCTTATGGCTTGTTACTGAATATTTGCAAAAGAATAGCAAGTTACTTTTGTATTTTGGATAAATTTGAATAACTTTGTGAGAAGAAAGGATGATACAAAGTTTATTATGTTTCATAAATGCTACGAGCTTGTCTCATTTACCTTGTATTGGTAAAGTTAAATGTAGTCTCTAGCTATACATCCCACGTTTAAAAGAAGTAAGCATTGGACTCAAATGCAAATGTACTTCCTTAGATATCCCATATACTCGCGCATGACCCTTCTCTCGAAAATTTTCTAAAAATACTTCAAAACATACTTTTAATTCATTTTTAAGAAAACTCTTTCATACATAGAGCCTGCTCTGCAAGTAATTACTCCACCTGTACTATCTCTTTCTTCTGTAACGTCTTCACACACGATCTAATTTACACGTAGGCGTGGCCTATCCTACTAATATTAATAATCGTGAACTCAACGACAGCGATCCTTCGCTCTAATCGCCAATTACGCCTCCTTCTCTTCCTCGCCGCGATAAAACCGTCGACCGCTTTATTGGTCTCTCATCTCCTTCGCGGTTTCGTCTACCCGCTCATCTTCTTTGACGGCATCGCGGCAACTTGACGTGCAGAATGACGGCTGCCGAAAGGCAAATATCTCGACAAAGTCCTCAGCGCAGACTTTAATATCGCTCGCCTCTTTTTTCCTCTCTCCCGCGTACAGTACACGGCATCTCGCGCGTCAGTTATCTGCTTACATTATGCTTGGAATCGCTTCTTTTAGGGCTTTTAATGAAAGGCAGTACAGAGGCCGGAAATGAGTATGCGGACGCTGGACGCGCTGGTATATACAAAGCAGAAAGAAAAGGGAACGTTGATAAGAGAGCCCCGGGCGTGGATACATGTTGCGCGCTTATTTGTCACCTCTGCTCGAGGAGCAATCGAGCAGCAAAGTTAATTCGGCTCCTCGGGGCAAAGTCAAGAATTTCAACTGCAACGCCTAAGCCCCACCGTCCCTGTAACCTTACCTTGTCTCTCTCTCTCTCTCTCTCTCTCTCTCTATTTATCTATCTCTACGTCTTTCTCGGTTTTCCCTCTTTGAGTTTCTGCTCGCGCTAGCAGCATGCGAAAATTCGCAGCCCACGGCTGTTTAGCTCATTTGCTACCGCGCTCCACGAGGGCTTACACATTGTGACTTGTGGACGGAATTAAAAGTAGGATAAAGGCTTGTCCTTTTCTCGCGCGGCTGGTCCCCTTTGCTTGTTGATTTTTAATTTGCTTGTCATCGCGCGCTTTGTGCATCCAGCGTGCTACTTCCACTCTCCACGTGCTGAATAATTGATGACTTATTTTGGCTAGGAACAGAAAAGCTAATTCTCAAGGCTGCTTGGCCAGAAGGTTGCTGTAAATATAAATGGGACAAGTAGGTAGTTTGTTAAGGCAATATAATATTAAAATTTAATTAGCTATTATTTTTACTGGTTGTTGCAATTAAAAATCAAATCAAAACTTGCTTAGTACGTGAAGTTACTATTTTTATAATTTTATAGTAATTTTCTAATTTATATATGCTGCAATTTAAATATACAGTAGTGAAAATTTATAATTTATCGTTAAGATTATTTTTTGTTTGATTTATTTTGAATAATCTATTTATTTTACTATGTAAATAACTTTCTAAAACATATTGACTTTTTTTAAAGATTTTCATATTATTGGTTAAGAATAAAAAGGTTTTTATCTGTGCGAGCTTTAAGAAATAAGCTACTTAAGTTATCATAATTTTTAATGCTCGAACAAATAAACACATTTTTTCTTTCCACCGACGATATACACAAGTAATGTTTAGCACACAATTTAAAAAGTTGTTTAAAATTCAAAATCATTCTTATATTGCTAATAGAGTATTATCTTAAGCAGATTTAAATCTGACGTATCAAAAACATTTTTAAATTACACTTTTCTCCTTACTTTCACTGATCCTTTACTTATTTAGCGAAAATTTTACAAACCTAAATCAACTATTTATTTATTTAATTAATTCTTTTAGACAGCTAATCATATTAAAACTTCAAGTAACAGGTTTAAAGTTGTTATTTTGCCAATAAATCCAAAATCACACAAAAAATTATTAAGTTAAATTTCAAAAATAGCTTGTTACGTGTGCTGAAGGGTGCTTTTGATTTGGTCCTTATATATAAGTAACTAGTGATGCTGTTTCGAGGTCTCCTACGACCGAGTTACGAGCAAATGTCTAGGCGACAGCCATAAGGACTGCACAGTATATTTAGTCTTGATGACACAAAGTGTTTTAGTTAATGACCGGACCACCTCGCGACTTCTCGGCAATTATTTGACTGTGGCGATCGGCGTCAAATACAAACCAGCGACCGGAAGTAGCAATAGCAAGTTAGGTACACTCGCTCTCGCCGTGTCGACCTGATTAACACCTTTGATTACTAATCTCGTTAAACTATTTTTTTGGCTACTTGAGTTCTGCATTAGAGTGATTGTAAATCAAATAATCAAGTATAGCTCAAGTCAATAATTGCTTTGAAAGCAACTTTATATTTATTGTTTATGTATGACACTCGTATTTATTGTGATTACGATAATATTTCACGAGCTTTCAGTTGGCATTCTATTATTTATCTAATGCTGTTGACACTAATCGAACGAAGCATCAAGCCATGAGAAATATTCTAAAGTAATCCCCCTGTAAGATTCGCTCTAAAAAAAAATGAAACACAAACATATTCAGCTGATAAACGAGAACTGTTGCACTCCTAGCAGCTGATGGAACGTAAACAGGAAATTTAATTGATAAAATATTGCCGCAGGTTCATCATCTTTTTATCATGCCAAAGAAGAGAGAGAGAGAGAGAGATAGAGAGAGAGAGAGAAAGAGGGAGAGAGAGGGGGGAGGGGGCGAGGAGGGGTGAAGAGTATGTCGAGGAAATGCTCGAGGCGCGCCTGGACTAGCAGTACCTACGCAACTGTCTCGTTACGTTGTACACGCGGAAACACAACATGAATGTCTCGGCGGGACTGCGTTGCGCCCAGCCACTTTGTCATAATAAACAAACATATGACGCCCGAGCTCTCTCTCTCTCTCTCTCTCTCTCTCTCTCTCTCTCTCTCTCTCTCTCTCTCTCTCTCTGTCTCAATGTAGTTGGATAACTGTATAAATAAGAATAGTAAGACAACGTTTCAATTTTTTAGAATGTTAATTAAAATTCTGAAGTAAAAATTGTATCTATGCAATGTTATAATTGTGAATGGAAAATATAGTACAATAGGCAAAGAAAATATTTTTTTGAGTTCCATACGCTTGTTTTTTTTAAATTATAATAAATATTAACAACTACCTAGATTAAAAGATTTTGAAAAATTCTGATTTAAAAATTATTGGGTATTATTGCCGAAAATTACAATAAATTTCTGAGTTAGAAGTTTAATAAAAATCGTACTTCAGATTATTGCTGCGTTAAGACTTTTGTCGAAGTGATTTTTTGGTTTACGATTGCTCTTACTTATTACCATATAAAGCTGAAGTTTTGAAGTAAAACGGATCTTACTTTTCGTAGATGCATAAAACGAATTGAATATTAAATCGATTTTTTTATCAAGATAGAAAATACGTTTAAAAATCAAGAAAAAAATAATAGTAACAATTAATATACCTTAAAATATTTAAAAATATAACACCAAGAATATAAAATGAACATATTTGTTCGCTATGTATACCGCAAAATAGAGAATTTATGTACCATGCATAATATCGATCTATATCTACATCATGCGGTTACGACTATTTAGGAATTTCCTTTTCAATAATCAAATATATTTAAATATTTAAAAAATTTCTGAAGATTTAATTTCTAAATATTTAAAATAGAATACTTTAAAAAAAATCGGACTATATTTAAAGAAAACTCTATTATCATAAAACATTTTTTCTAATTAATTTAAATTAAATTTATTTATTTTTTTTTTACATAAACCTGAAAATACTAATAAAATCGGGAATCGTAATAAAATACAAAAAAAAAAAAATCACCATGATGTTTGTAGTAATTACGCTGAGACGAAAATCTTATCAAAAATTACAGTTATGATTAGTAAATCCATGCCATAGACTGCTTTAGGTAAAATAGTTATGTGGCGTATCATAAATTGTTCTATACTTGTATCAAATTTCATATAAAATACAGTACTTTTATAGATTTTTACAGTTTTTAGCAGTTCTCTCATTATTCTGTCTTTATACTCTTTTTTTTTAACTTTTCTAAAGATATTTTCAAATGTGTTTAAACAATATCGATCTGAAAATACTTAAATCAAAGAACGTCACTACCGCCCGCAAAAATTTATTAAAACATTTAAAAAAAAAACTTTCTACCGAAGGTTCGAAAAGCTTCCTGTATCCAACCGACACTCCGAGGCCAACTCGAGCGTCCAACTTGCCACTCCGTCTCGCTTTTTTTAATCTCCCCCCGCATAGACGAGCAAGTCGAGTAGAGCAGCTCTCGCACAGCAGAAGCAGCAAGAAGTACATCGACCTGGCTCGCTCGCGGAAATGAAGCTCCATCCATCACGAAAGTGGTAATCGAATTTCGCGCTGTAGAGCAGCGTAAAAAGATACACGGATATTTGTCAGGCGAGCTCTATACACACACAGAGCCATAGAGAGCATTCGAAGTCTCGAGCGAGCACTCGAGCCAACCAGCCAGCCGATAGTCGCGCCGGACGCTCCGTGACTTTCTTCTTTTGAAAATATAGAGCTCTCTCTCCCTCTCGCCCCCGGTGTTACAAGGAGAGCTTCTGTATGTACGTGCATCGCGACTCCCCCCCTCACTCTCGGCGAGCTCTCGGACGGCGTGTAAGGAGGAATTTTTCAAACAGTCAGCAGAGTGTGTCGAGTGATAAACGCGCCCTCCTCCGCGGAGGGACACTTTACTTTTATTCGAGCGCCATGCGAGCGCGCGCGCTTGGCCCCCGATAAGGCCAGAGGCGTCCCTTCAAAGCTCGAGATTCGGTGAAATATTCACGAGAAAAGTTGGCTAGACGACGCGCGCGCGCGCACCAAAAGACGGCGCATTACGTATTCCACGGGGCCAGCGGCCTCTTAAAGCTCGAATATCCAAGCGACACACGCAGTTGTATGTTAATCTCGCCTCGCTCTGGCTTTCGCTTTCTCCGCTCGCCGCCCTTCCTTTACTATGTTACGCGGCCAGCTTGATATACAGAAGCGGGTATATAGTTGCCGGGCTGCGGCGAGGCTAGATTATATACGTACCTAAGCTCAGAGATCCCATTTAACGCCGCGAGCCTCGTATATACACTTAACCTTTTCTCGCGACAGGTGCTTTCGTCGCTCCCAGCCCCGCGCGCGCGCGCGCCTTTGTTTCTCGAGGACCCGCGATCCCCGAAAGCAAGAAGGGAATTATTTGTACGTAGAGAGAGGCAAAGAGACTGCGCGCGCCTCGGATTCTAGCCTCGGGGCGAGCTCTCGTGTGTATACTTTACACTTACCGTCTTGACGAAAAGTTACGTTATTTTGGGACGGAGAGGGTGAGATTCTCTTTTTTTTTTCTCGCGGCTCTTGCCGTAGAGCAGGTTGTTTGCGTTCTATTATGGACAAAAACATTGCGCGAGTTGTCGACGAGAGCACGGCGAGCGCGTGTATTGATCGAAAAATAACATTCCGAGTAAACTGGCTGCGGAGCTTTCGGCTGGAGCTTTCGGGTTATTATTACGTCTATTACCCGGCGAAATCGAGCTGCGGTTCGCTATTCCCCTCCGATTTGTTACGCTAAAATCACGCGGGAGATTTTTGAAAGCAGGAGAGCTAGATTATTTTGCGTGCTCGGATTCACTGCTTTGATAAGGAATAAGCTGGTAAGCTTGGGCTAATACTTGATGGCGAGAGCTGAAAAACATTTGTTTTTGAATGGAAAAAAAAAAGAAACGAAAACAGCATCTTTGATTCGACATGAGATTATAATTGATTTATATGACTTTTTGAAAATTGAATAATAAAAGTTAAAAAGGATAAATTATCAATCAATTTTATATTTATCATTATTAATCTGAAAGTGTAAGAAATAAGCCGTACTATACTCGACTTGTTCTACTGAATCGAACTCTTTTATTTTATTTTCCTTGAATACGAAATATCCAAATTTCGTATTCAATAAAAATAAAATAAAATTCCATTCAGTAGAATAAGTCGAGTATAGTACGGCTTATATCTTACATAGGCTATTTGCACGTAATAAAAATTATATTACATTTTTAATATTTAACGGAACATAATATTTAGCGTAAGTATCAAAATATATAATAAAAATATATTTTAATAATTATTTGCCAATCACCCTCTAAGTCCTTCCTCCTAATATTTATTCGATTAGCAGTATTTTCCCCAAGTATACTACCACTAGATATAACCCAATATTAGTCATGTACATATTATTTGACGCAGTCACTGTACGAAAGCACTCGGGATAGTTTGTAAATATTATGAATGAAAGTGGGGCTTTTAAGGTCCCCTCTGGAGCTCGGCGAACACAATAATTCTTAAAGTTATTCAACTTATGATAATTACAATTACGAAGTTATCAGGCAGAGCCCATATAATATGAATTCCGCGCGCACTTCTCCATAGTCAGTCATTTGCCACATTCACTTTGATATATAAGTACTTCCGCATCTCATTATTTTTAATGAGGTGCTTTTATATATACACGACAGTATATATACTTGGCAGAGGTTGAGGGAGAGAGGGAGAGAGAGAGTCAACTCTTTCTCGAGTTCCTTCTGAATACAGTCTCAATGCCACTGGATACATCCGCGGGGTCATTCTTTTTGTTCTCATTAGGCCCCCCCCCCCGCTCTTTTATATTTTTCATACTAATAAATATTTTTCCCTAGTTTTTCTCTTCGCTTTTTCTCATGGCCTTTTGTCGTGGAGCTAGGCCGCTTTAATTTAAATGCCACGGGAAGGAGAATGAAATGGCAAACGCTGAAGCTTTATGCGGAAAAGTGGACTTTATAATTAAATATTTTTTAAGAACATTCGCTTATTAATAATATACTTTTATTTACTCATGAATAATGACGTTCCGAAAGAAGATAATGCTTGCATTCTTATGAAAAAAACAAAGCTTTTTAAAGTGTCTCCTGTTCACTGAAATACAAAGAAGTTGGCACTCGTAGGTAGCTTGATTTCACAGAGATTTTACTTGTATCAACGATCATTTTAGCACCAAAAATAAACATATTAGCATACTCAACATTTCCTTTTAAACAAATACAGATTCAATCAAATATTTATCCTATTTTAAGGCTAGGATAATGCTCACAAACGTATCTGATGCTTCAAAGTCCACAAAGTCGAGCAAAGTTTAGAAATAAAAAATTTTCATCCACAGCTGTTGATCGTATCGTTAACGTTTATCGGTCTCGACAGCTGATCCGCTAATTCCGTCTATTTGCTTGAACATTTCACGCAGACTCATTGGATGTATTTATGCCGATAACTTTAGATCAATTGAAGTTTACATGATAAATTCTGTGTTTAACTTCGACGTGCGTTTGTAGTGCGTCTATAATTGAATAAACGCGCGTGCTCTGGCATATACATTGAAGCATCACGTATATATTTTTTCTTTTCACAATAATCCCGCAACGTAATTAGTTTGAAAATCATTTGAAATTTATCAATTTGATGAGCCAGGCTAGCCGCAGCAAGCGCGGATGAAAATAACTCAGGATTAAACGCTAACAAGCGTATCGTTTTTACGTTTAATTCTAAACGGGAAAGGCGAAAGAAATGGCGGAAGAAAGGCTAACACCTAAGTAGAAATGGCTTTTAAATGGAGAATAATGGTCGGATTTATACGTGACACGAGCGAAACACTGTCTGCTTTTTGATACTCCAGCTCGGGGATTCATATCAAAATAAAACAGCTTTCTTTCATCCTCGCCAGGTACGCCGTAGGCGGCGCTACTGCACGCAAATAAAACGAGACTTTTTTCATTATCCATAAATATACATGAAACAAGTTTATATACCTCTACGAATTCAATTTCATGCCTGGGACGCTGAAATTCCTACCATCAAATAATTTAAAAATATAGCTAGACGCCTGTTTTGAAAGTATGCTTGCGCATGAATATACGTCTACACGAGGCAAGACTAAAAGTCAAAGGTTCATATTCTTTCGTAATAAACTAAATTATAACATCCATTCCCAAGCGCTGCTCGTTCCAGCATCTTCTCTCTAAAGTTTCGAAAAAAAGCTTTTCTTTTCACTTCGGACCTGCCACGCTGTCGGGCGCGCCCGTGTATACACATACGTGTTTGCTTCAGCAAAAAGGCCGAGATGCTCCGGGCAAGAAAGCTCCAGCCGAGCGCGCGCAAAGGGGAAAAAGAATAAGTAAAAATTTTATATCGCAGACGGGAGGCCTATTGTTCTCATAATGAGCGCACATGCATATATTCAGAATTTAGAATTCCCGCCCCCGCGCGCGTTTGCAACTTTTTTCTGCTCCTTTCCATGTACAAGCCTTAGAATGAAAAAGAGCGAGAGAAGAAAAACACGCAGCTCCAGCGATAATCCAACCCAGGCGCGAGCAAAGAAATAGGTCGCTTACGCTACTTTTTTGCATTTTCGCGAAATATGGCATCCAGTAAATGCAAAAGCTCGGCTTTACAATTCAAGCATACGCATAAACCGGCCGATCAACCGTCAATCGCCGAAATTTTCATCTCTTTTCCGCGTCTCTCGCGCCGCGCGCATATATATTCACACGCCCACGCGAGCGGTGGTTTGCTGCAGCAGCAGCACTGTCCAGTTGCGCGCTGCAAGCAGCAGCTCAGCGTTCGCTCGCAATAACTCAGCGCCACCATTATTGGCGCAGTCCCATAAATTCGAATTACACCCCCCTCCCCCTGCCGTGCGCATGGAATATTAATAATCGGCAAGATTCTCTCTCTCTATTTCTATCCTCCTCTATCTCTCACTTTCTACATCTATACGCTATATATTCGTGTACAAGCAGCCGGGTGATCGAGTGCCGCTTGGACTGGCTGTAAATAAAAAGCAGATTAACATCAGACCCGCGACGACGTGCATGACATAAGGCCGGCCTCGTCTGCGAGCTTGCAAGCTCTTCTCCAAGCTTTTCTTCTCTTCAGGGCGCTGCGCGCGCGAGCGGCCTTTATTGGCCTCCTCGACGGCGGCCGTGATGAAGGATATGAATAATAGAGGCCGGCTTCCTTCAGCGGAGATGGAATTCTATTTTGCTTTGAAATCTCTCGGAGCGCGAGCTTTTTACCCGGGCCGGAGAGCTCGGAGAAATGATGCATAGGTGCGGGTGCACGCGTCGTGAAGTGCCCGAAGAACAGCCCGGCGAGAGCTGCGCGCTCGGCCGAGTTCGTGGATATTGCCGGAGGGCTTTTGACACGTTTAGTTTTCGAAAACTGTGCTTTTGGGTTGTTGCGAGTGTAACGAAAGCTATGGATCCGAAGTCGAGTGAGATTAATGAAGTATATTGAACGCTGCATTGTTGGTTAAATGTTTTTTTATTTTAGAATAGTTTTTAAGATTATTTTTATAAAGGTTGGTAAAGAAGATAATATTTAAAAAAGAAGCGAGGAAAAACAGTGATTTATTCGAATTAATATAATGCAAAACCTTCTTTGTTGTTCCATTTCAAACAGCATTATAAATCATATAGTTTTAACTCGTTCCGAACATAATTTCAACTTTGACGTTTCAGCAAATAATGCATGTTAAAATTGTTTTCGTTAATCAATCATATCCAAACGTATTATTTTATATACGGTTCAGTCTGTCCATTTAGTGCTTGTCCTTTCAAGTAATAGAGATATCGTATTGTGAAGCCTTTGACAGACATATAAATATTATAATAATTCTTTAAATATATATTCATTGCTGACTGTTTTGTTAAAATAACTATTTGTATATTCGAATCTTTATCAATATCTAATAATAAAGTACGAAAATTTTGAAAGAAGCAACTATTATTAAATTACTTTCATTATATTGTTTTAGATAATTTAAATGCTAAAATTAACACAATTCAAATGTTTCATGAAAAACATTTTTAAATAAAGATATCTTTCTTAATAAATAGAGTTTGTAAATTCAAAAGCACGATTGTTCACTTGACAAACATTCTCTTAACTTCACAGCTCGTATTTTGATATAACAAAGATGCAATTGAAACAACTGACGCTTTGTTAGTAGTATATTTCAGCACAGGCATGGAAGCTGATTATTTACGTAAAAAGTTTTTTGCCTGAACGAAGCGAAGGAGAAAAGTCAGACGAGGTAAAAATTAATTTACCCACAAGCGTTGAACTATTATAATTTATTTAGAATTTCATTTAATTTTATTGTGCGTTCAGAGGGATTGTGAATAAAAGTATAAAATTTAAAATAAAATATAAGAAATATTCTTTTTATATCTTCGAATATACATAATTTTCTAAATTATTAATATGATACATTAACAGAAAAATGTTATTAAATAAATTAAATATTTTCCTCTGTGTATCTAAATGTTACTCTTAATCAATGAAAATTTCATTGATTTACTTATAAAATTGTATTGTCACTAATCAATAAATTTCTTTGAATATCATTGAACTTTACTGTTAAACTAGTAGTAATTCGATTTTATTAGTTATAGAATGTTCACTATTCAATGAGGCAATAATAAAATAAATTATAGTGAAAACATAAATAAATATTAAACAAATTTGGAATTATTAGTCAAAATTTATTGATTTGTGCAACGTGCAGCGCATCACAATATAATCAGTAGATATATATACATATATTATGGAACAATAAATTTTAATGGAATTAAATTTAGAGGATGGGAATAGTATTTTTTATAACAAGGCTGGAAAATACGATTTTCCAACTCGAAAAAGATCACGGCATCCGAGAGTCAGCGAAGCTGCGGTTTATTTCGTCCGTATGATGAACATTATTTTTCAGCATTGTGGCTGGTAAAAGCTTGCCTATATGCTGAAAAAATATTAGTATATAGCACGAGGGTAAACTTTTAATAGAAAATTTTTCTTTTTACATAAAAATGATAGAAAGTAAAAAACTGCAATATTTATCTCTCCATTATTTTCTAATTATTAAACCCACCCTTTAAAACAATCCTTCCATTCAAGTGTTCCTGAAAAGAAAAGCCAACAGAATACCGCGAGAAACAAGCCAGTCGGAAAGCGCGCGCAATAGATCACTGACCTTCCATCCATCATAAAAATCCGCAGCACAACAATCGAAGCCGCGAAATCGAGTCATGCCTCGGCACTGATTGGGATCACGTTTCCTCTCTCCGGCGTCCTTCGCTCGGCTCGTCACTGAAATTACTCCCCTGCCGTACCATCCAGAGAGCCACTCTCTCCTTTATGCATTTGTCGCAATAATAGGAACGCAATAGCCGAGCCAGCGCAGCTAAGGGTCCTAGTGCCGGCGGCTCATCCGATCTCTCGCCAAGACGGCCGCACCTCCAACAGAAAGTCCAGCCTGAGCTCTCTCTCTCTCTCTCTCTGAGCAAATCCCCCTGCCGCAGTGCGCGAGGAGTCAGAGGGGACACGTCGATATGTCGCGCGGGATAGGTACATGAACGCCGCGCTTGTACCGCAGTCGACCGCAAATTGCGGATTCGAGCCTCGGGGAATCGCGCATGCAAAGCTCCCTCTCCTGCTCTCTCGCTCGAAAAGAATGTATATGCGCGAGATCGAGCGTATGGGACACAATGCGATGATTCGGCTGTGCGGGGGGAAGGGATATTTAAATATTTTAAGGTCGCTGGTGCGCGCAGCCATCGCATGGTATTAGCGTGATTTGCAGGAATTATGCGCGAGGTTTCGCGCCCGAGTTGGAGGGTGAAAAAGGGTGGCTGCTGTCCTTTGTTTGCGAGAGCGCGTTTGTTGTGCCGCGCTAATCCAATTTGGCTCTGGGCTGGTTCTTTGGATTGTTTGTACGTTTGGGTGTTACGTGGGTGGCAGTGTCGCAAAGTGGGATCAGTCCTAGTTATTTTGGTTGGAGCTTTTTGTAGTTTAGCGCGGAAACGGGAGACTTAATTAGTTTTTCGTGTTTAAATATTCCTGTTTCAGGTGAGCGTAATTATTTTTTCGAATTGTGCTTGTAAAAATACAAATTTTTTAGGAGAAATCAAAAGGTAGTTTTGAATTTGAGTAGAAACTGCTGACCAATTGTAGTAGTATTGGTATTGATACTGTCATATTCAGTGGATTTTATAACGATATTAGCGGTTATAGCATTGACAACATTTATTCGTAATATTTTAAAAAATATTTAAAGTAATATAATATTGATTTGAATAATTTTTATACCGCAATGTCGTTGGTTTTTCTATTATCTAAATTTACACATGGTTAATCTTTGGTTTATTAATTTATACACTATGTACCTAAAAACTGAAAATATTGGCTTTCCAAACTAAATAAACGCAATAAAAAATATCAGTGGAATTTTATATTTTTATTATTTTGGATAACTAAAATTATCTATAATAATTTTGTAATTTATTTAAAAAAACAATTTAATAAATTTATACACATGTTATGATTTTGAAAAAAGGTTATAAAGAATTAACGCGTAATGTATTAATTATTCCAATATTGTATTTACTCAATTGAACAAAAAAATACTTCACAGTTTAAAGCTAAAATACTTAAAACATGAAAAAATATCCATGCATCAAATTTGTATTCACAGTAGAATATTTGAATAACATATATATAAAAGCATACATTTATCTACGCAGAATAAATAGTGATCTTTTAAAATAACTTTTTATAGGTGAAAAAAATATTCCCGATCGTTGACTCACAAAGCAAGCAAAAAAACTATTTTACAATATTAAATAAATGTTACAACAATTTTTCCTTAAAAATAGTTGGCAGTTTAACATTAAGAGTAAGAAGGAACTCGCAGTTGTCATGACTGGAAAACGAGCCTCGCTAGGTCAGTCTCCGTTATTCAGTTAAGCGACTTAATGTAGATCAAAATTTAAATGTCCCGCAAACGATTCCGAATAAAGGTTCGTAATGCGAAATTTCTTTTTCTCAGCTGAGCGAGGGACATTCCGAAATCGTGGAAATTGAATCGCTTTGATGCAGTCGCTTAATTTCTCAGCTTACATTTTTTCAATTCTCCTCTCAAAGTACCTACCTTTAGGCATGAATAATGGAATCTCAAATCCACTTTTTATAGCCGGACTATAAAAAAGGCTCGTTTGCCGGATGGAGCCGGTATGAATATTAATGCGAGCGCGCGGTAAACGCTATTAATGCATCCGTTTCTATTTAGCATTTATAAATTTTTGTATTTCCTATACCATACGGGTATACGGGCTTTGCGCGAGGAACCAAAAATTCCTGCCGACTATTTTCTTGTCTTATTAAAAAGGAGCGTTATTAATACTTTATTCCGCGGAGCTTTATGAGTTTGCAAAACGGACTTTCTTTCAGGAGACACATGGCTGTTCAGCGCTGCAGAATACCGAATGCGCATGGATCTCTATTTTTTACCTGTGTGTGACATAAATCAAACGCCTTTTCCAGCGTCTATCTGTATGCATTTTTAGAAGATAGTAAATAAAATTTTACAGCTGTACTATTTAGTTTTTAAAAAATACGATATCTAATTTAAATTAATCGTTCACGGTTTAAGCTATTCGAAGTAGAAAGAAAAATTTTAGCGCATCAATTAGAAAGCCATTCAATATTAACAAAAAAAAAAGTATCTATAGATCCAAAAATCTGCCACCATTTGTTCAAAAAGCGCTGATTTATCTAAACGCAAACTCACGCCCATCGCGAAATAAGAATCTCCGTATTTTCTCTCTTCCTCTCTCCCTCTTTTTCTCTCCGCCGAACTTCGCTGCGGGCGCACTTACTTTTACGCGGGCAGCTCCGCGTGGAGCCGAATGGACGGTTATCCTCTCTCTCTCTCTCTGCTCGCTGCAGCCTGCAATTTCGGTGTAACGACACCACGACGCGGATTCGATCGGAAAAACGCCGAGAGAGAGAGAGAGAGAGAGAGAGAGAGAGAGAGAGAGAACCGCTTGCGAACTTGGCGCCGCGGTAACGCGTCAGCTATTTTCATGTTTCACTTGGAGAGCGAGCGCCACGGGAGAATTCACACCAGCGATATGGAGAGGGGGTGAGAGTAGAATAAGCTGCATTGGCATATTGGGCAGGCAGGATCGTACTATATATAGAGCCCGTTATGCGGCTGTCCGTGCGATTCGATTTCGAGCGTGGAGACGCGCGTATTAGCCTTTTGGCTGGCGGCGGATATAATGCGCGTTGGGGTATTAGCGAGCTGGTGCACTGACTTGGCTCATGTTTTTTGATGACTTGAGACGTGGCTCTGGTTTCTCGGGAGGTGTTGGAGAGCTGGGTTTATGGGGAATGGATTCTTTTAATGGACAAACAAAATCTTTTTATGCCGGAGCATAAAAATGGTAAGCTTCGTGTAAAATTAAAATCTTCCGGTTTTTTTGAATTTTTATTTAGTCCAATAGGCGTTGACGTAAAATCTCTATTTAAATTTTTATATCTTGTTTTCAATTTGTTTAGTTCTCAATTATTTCGTTTTATAGACATTTTAAAAGATGAATATCCTTTTTGTTGCATAAGATATGGCATCGTTGTTACGCTTGGGTATAGAGAAAAATGAAAATAAAAGTATATAAAATATTTTTTTATAATGTTCATAAAGTAGAACTTAACGCATTTTATATTGTAATTTATATGCAATTTAGATCCGCTGTATTGAAAAATATTCTTTGAAATTCATATGAAAATTTATTTTTTACTTACCAGGAGCGTATCACACCTGCGGGTCTCAGATCTTAATGAAACTTTGAAATATGTTTTTAGGTGCCGAAAAATGAACAAAGCCGCAGCCATACGGTCTAACGCTTCGAAAA